>CBVK0101275745.1:0-15242 GCA_900067695.1 Picea abies | reverse complement strand
AAATTTCATTTAAGAATTTTTTTTTTTTTTTTTTTACAAATTATGTAAATTTGTATAGATTAACCAATATAAAAAATAGATTTGGAATTAAATTACTTAAAAAAAAATAGATTTTGAATTAAATTACTTATAAATGAGAGCTCTTGAGCTCCTATATCTGAATAATTGAGTGAGAATGATGCTAACATTCCTCCTTCTCCTATCCAAGTTTAGACCAAGCAAACAAAAAAACACACATGTATTTGGGGAAAACATTTAGAAAAGCAAGACACATGCTGAAGAAAAAATGCAGAAAGGGGTCACGGGTTTGTCTTATTTGTATAGACAACA
Organism: Picea abies; assembly: GCA_900067695.1. Lineage (NCBI taxonomy): Eukaryota > Viridiplantae > Streptophyta > Pinopsida > Pinales > Pinaceae > Picea > Picea abies. Next base: position 14,912 of record CBVK0101275745.1, on the reverse strand, counting down.
AAATTTTCATGAATTTTCAATGCATGTGCTTTGTAAATGTGCACACATTTTTAATGTGTGTGCACCTTATATAAACACACAGTCATTTTTAACACATGCACACTTTATAAAGGAAAACTTATTTTTATTGCATGTGCATTTTTTTCATAAATAAAAATTACATGGATCCAATGTGTCCATGGAGAAATTGACTCTGTGGAACTTCCACAAGGGCTAAATCTATCTAAATAGGAAAATGTGTGCATTCTTAAAATTCAAAATGAATATCCATTTATATTGGAATGAATTTGAGAAAATACTTTATGCACTCAAAATTCACAATGAATATGCATTCATATTGGAATGAATTTGAGAAACTACTTTATGCACCCACCTATGAACATTTTGAATCTTTTGTGGACAAATTTGTATTAGGGATTGATCCAGAATCATGATGGTCTCTTATGAAACATTAGTGGTAATAGAAATATGGAAACACAACATGTTGTTGACTTGGAAGGATGATCTAATTACTTTCACAACTAACTTGAATATGGTCCAAGAAGATGAGATATAGGAAATATAGTATTTTTAATGATAGTTTTGTATGACTATACAAAAATCCATTCTTCTAATTGTGGTATATTACTTTTTGACAACGATTTATACCTGAATGACATAATTTTTTGAAGCAAATTTGAAAAACATGTAGAGTAATTTCTAATTAATATGTGTGTGTGTGTGTAATCTGTAATTAACAAACAAAGAGATGAAAAGAAGCATCACACATAAAATATTTGAATTTAATATTTTGTTCATGTTTTCCTTTTACAAATATAAAATTTTCATTATTTTATAGAATATAAATAGTGAAAATGTTCCTCTTATTTATACAAAATAAAGGACTAGAATGTACCTTTAAGGCTATTAGACTTGGTTTCTCTCATGTGATTGTGGTCAAGGCCCCTAGACCCAACCCTCTTATGCAAAATCTTCCAATGGTATACATAATCCACTTGAAGGAAAATATACTATGTAATGGTTTGAGGCCCCATTGATATCCCTTGAGCCCAAGAAACTTCATTAGGGCCTAAATCCATTGTTTTCATCCCCAAATAATGATTTCGAACTGAAGACATTTACATCTTTTTGAAATCCTTCTAATTTCACTTTTATTCCACATAGATGCTAAATGTCTCATTAGACAAGATTGTGTGGTTATTTGAGGCCATGCTCATGGTGCTTATGCCTAAGAAAATTATTTTATGGAAAAATTCCATTGTTTCCCTCCCTTGACCATGGTTAAGGCTTGAATACCCATTTTTCATGTGAAAAACCTCATAATGGCACACATATTCACACTTGGAGACCAAATACCCCTTGCAAAATTTTTATGTGGTGGTTTAAGAACTCATTCATGGTTCATGAGCCTTGGAATTTTTATATAAATCCTAAGTCACTTGGTTTTATTTCACTTACCATGGTTAAGGCATTGAGACCCATCTATGGTAAATAAAACCTCCTAGTGCATCCCATATCTCATTGAAAGTCCAATCACCCCCCTTAAGAGGGCCTATGTTATTTTTGAATACTTGTTTCATGATTCTTGAGAACTAGAAGCTTCATTTTCCAACCTAAGGCCCCCATTTTCCTACCCCTACTATGGTAAAGCTCATGAGACCCATCTCTATTACTAAAAACCTTGTAATAATTCTCATATCCAACTCAAATGCCAAATATGCCTTCGAAAGGTACTCTAATGTGGTGGTTTCATACCTATTTATTGATTCTTGATCCTAAAAAGTTTTGTTTACATTCTAAGTACCCTATTTCTCTTCCTCAACCATGGTCAAGGCCTTAACACCCACGTGTGGTGCATAAAACCTCCTAATGGTGGCCATATCCTAATTGAAGGCCAAAGATCTGGTAGAAAGGTCATGTGTGGTGATTGCATGATTTATTCATGGTGTAACACTAGTTATTAAAAATACATTTGTCTCAAATTTTGGTACAATTAAAAAACTAAACATATCTACATTAGGAAATTTATCATCTACTTTGCCCCCAACTTCTCTCAATATTCAATTTTGGGTAGATTTTTATGGTTGATATCGTGATTCTCAGGCTTGAATTCTACATTAAACTCAAGTTCCTAAAACAAGAGTATCCATATGCAAATTCTTCCTTCCAACATGGCCTTGTTAACAATATATTTTAAAGCTAAGTGATTACTAAATAATTTCAAATGATTATCAAGAAAATAACGGTGAAATGTTTTTTGCGCAAAGACCACTACTAGGCCTTCTCTCTTAGTGGTAGTATAGTTGGACTCTACTTTAGAATTTTTCCTACTAGTAAAGTAAACATGGTCAATGTTTCCTTCACTTGATTGTGCAAGAACCATTTGTAGGGCTATACCTACAAGATGGATATGTATGTGGAACTAAAAGGACAAATTATAAAACATTGGGATGGTTTCACTTACTAAGTTATTCTTCAGTGTGTTTACAGAAGAATCACATTCATCCGTCTGATCAAAACATTCAACTTGTTGAGCACCTTCTCCATTGATCCGGATTATTTTCGGCACGAAATGAGAGCGGAGATATAATGAAAACTGTTTTGAGACATTTGGAAAAGGTGGGTGGCCCCCGATATCCACTTGGATCATCCATCAACTCAATTATAGAAGAATATTTCTTTATGAATTCCCTATAGTACCCAGTGCAATCAAATCAATGTGATGTATAGGAGTTGGTGCTAGGGGTAAATTGAGTACACCAACAATCTTGGATTTATGTAATAGAACCTGATATCTACATATGACATGTTCGAATCATACCCTAAATGGGGTGCATTAAATACACTTTTTCAAATTCAAGGACATATGTAACCATCAACACCTTTCAAACAATAAGCACAACATGGTAGTGTGTTCATTCAACAAGTTGTGCATTGTCTAATGATCTAAGTATACATCAAAAAACTTGTGACTGTAATATCTAAATGTTTCCAAAACTATATTGTATAAAATTATTGGTGTATTATTGATCCCAAAAAACATCATAGTGTAAGTGAAGACCCCCACTCTATAGTGAAAGTTGCCTTCTCCTTGTATTCTTCTCCTCTATGGAGTCCAATGGGGATTCACTTCAAAGCCAATATCATAGCACATGGGTTCATGTTTGGGGTTTAAAAATATCTAAATTTTAATTCAATGTACTATATGTTGTTAAGGGGGTGAGGGGATTTTAAACTAAATGAGCGGTACACATATTGGGGTGGTTCAACCAACCAAATTTTTTGGGAGTTGAGGTTTGGAAAAGAGTTATTAATTTGAGGAGATCTATCTTTGTGATTATTTCATGGAATTAAGAATATCATCAAGGAGTATGGTGATATACCTATTTTCCTTGTACCTTATATAAAATTCTCAATGAACCATAAATTTCTCTAAACAAACAATAAAAATGACCATATATTTCATAATATATCAGGATTTAAATACGAAACAATCTAATGATTCCTAAGGAACATGTTTGATGATTCTAATTGAAATATCAAGTAACATGTGATAAACAACATTTTCTAAATAAATCAAATAGTTGAGTAGATGGGGTCCCTTGTCCCACAAAAAGGGAGTTTTTATATGTTAATTTGGTGTCAAATTATGTTGTGATCTTAAAATTAGATTTTTGTTGTTGTTGTTGTTGTTATTATTATTATTATTATTATGTAAAATATTGGGATCAATATACTACAGATGTAAACAATAAGGCATATAAAAAATGTTGCGAAAAAAAGGGAAGGGGTATTAATATTTAAGATTTTGGAGATAAATATGAAATTAATGACATTCTTTAATACCATATGAATGCACATGTTATTCCATAGGTTTAGTGAGTAAAGACCCCATGGCAGAGTTGGTGGTAACCTTAAAACCCATTTTTGAGTATGCTTACTTCCTTCCAACATGTTCTAATATAACATCATCTATGAATGGTGTTGGAAAGAGGTCAAGTAAATATGTAGCATTGAGTCCTCATAAATCCACCGATACCCTAATATCCCTTGTCTTCTTATCCTATATTTCAATAGGGCTGATCCAATCTAATTCTTCCACAAGGAAGATTAACATTGTCTATAGCATTTTGTTCATTTCTTAGTTAACTTTACTCTTTACCATATGATTCAACCTATAGGGAATCCTTTTAATCATATTTGCATAAATTTTAAACTCTATTTACATCTTTCCTATCTTTCCTTCAATTTAATTCATCTTAGTAAAAATTTAGCAAATCCTAGTACTCCTTAAGTAATGCCACAACCTATAACACCATACATTGTTCATTATAGTAATTATCCATAGAGGCCATAGTAAGCTTCTCTATTGTCCCAATATTTATTGTCTCAACTTTAAGGGGCTATTGGTATATTTATCATCCACCAAGGTTTAGTTATCCCCTTAATGGTTCATTCACATATGATCTCCTTAAAGGTGAGGAGTTGTAACTCTTCTAGCTTATCCTCTCCCTCATATCCTTCCCAACCTTATGAAAATAAAGGAGTTCTAATTTTAGACATGGCACTTATTCTCTACAACCTAATGTTAATTCTTGGTAAATACATAGTGAGATGATTTTCCTGACTCATAGATTGAAAATAAAAAATCCTAGATATTACTAAGTGTAACACTGATTTCATGGGTTCTAACAATATTGTTAAAGGTGGTAGAAAAATACTAGCACATTTTCTTCAAATCCTTCCTTTGACACCTCACCTCCTCATGGCATACCATGCCTTTGGGATTTGTTCGAAAGTATAGATGAGTACATTAACTCATAGTTTTCGGGGACATCTTTCCCCTATCCATTTCTTGATGTAGTTGTCCTTCTAGATATAAAGGTTTGTTATTCCTAGGGATATTTATTCATTGACATAATTATTATATTTCTATGGATGTACCACCACAATCTTGCAACTGCTAGACTTAAAATTCTAGTGGGGGTTAGAACCTATACTTGTGAGCATGTTCAACTTCTTCCCAAAACTTTTAGCTTCTCCTTATGGGTTGTTAACCACCTAGATGGAGTGGCTTTCAAAACAATCTCCATTTGGAATACATTTATCCTCTTCAAATTACTTTCCCATTAATTCCACAAGTTCTTCCATGTATAATATTCCTTATATTGAAGTGGATCTCTTATTTATATACCAATCCATATGTGCTCTAATATTAGTGCAACATCTGGACGATAGTTAAAGGTTCTAGTCTTTCCATTTTTATAGTGAATCTTTAGGATTAGTGTCAAAGCTGCAAATCATTTTCCAAATAACTTATTCACCTACAGTTGGGTTGATGCATTCATCTCTCATTCATGTGGTCAAAATATAGTGTTGATCCACTACCAATCCACATATTATTTTCTTAATGAGAAACTATTTGTTCTCAGCATCTATCAATGTCACAACCATATGATCAATATATGTTTCGTGCCATCGATTACTTTTCGTAAATTGATTAATACAATGAATGGAAAATATGAAGTAAATTTCTATTATTATCTTCTAAACTATCACATTATGTTAACCTTTTCCATTATATATTATTGGCCACATTTTGTAGGCACATGCAATAGGCATAGATCTAACTTATTAGAATGCATTGGATCATAATGTCAGATCATGAAATATCTACCTTGATAGAAAGAAATCTATCTGGTTAATATAATAGTGTACCACCAAACTGGTAAGGAAGAGCTATCACTCAACAAAGTAAATCACCTCATTTACACATGTGTGAATGGATTTTGGGAAAAATTATTTATTTATTCAATTTTTGAAATAAATTCACTATATAGATAATTAATATGCATAAATGCTAACAACTATAAGATGTTGAACTTCCAACATAACTAACAAAGATCACCATAGTTGTACTACTACCTTATTGAAAACAATCTTATCAAAGTGATTAAATATCGTCGAATGCACATTATATAAAAATAATATTGAAATGCCCATAACTTACATTGTAGTGCAAAAGACTATTAGAAAACTTGCACAACCATGTATCACCATCTCTATATTTTTGAAGACATGAACCATGGCTAGCTTCACTCTAATAAAATGTTATAAACATATAATGTGTCTACTTTATTTTTTACTACATTCGTAATATCATCAATTGTATGAAAATCAATTTATTCGATTTTATGAGGAATTTCTTAAGATTTATAGTATTATAAAAGTGTTTATAAGATTATTAACTTATAATTTGTAATAAAATTTACATTAAATATCAATATGATCCATTTAATCAAATATTTCATACACATTTATTTAAGTTATTAAAATGACTAATTATATATAATGTCACATCATATTACCATTAATTTTCTAATTCATATGTAAACCACTACTTACAATCAAGCACCCGATTTCATTTATCATACCTATCTTCACAAATTTATACACCAACGTCTACATGATTTAATTTACCAAAATTATTTTCAGAACTTTATAAACCAACGCCTATTATTGAATACCAATGATTTCATTTACCACGCTCATTTTAACAATTTAAGAGACAAAACCAGTTCTCCATTAAAACCTTATATATATATATCACTTGTTTGGTACATTAAACGAGGGCTACAAGGTTATAATATTTTCCAAAACGTTATAGGATCCACATACCTCTAAACTAAAACTAAATCATTCGATAAGAATATACTTTTCACTTGTTTTTTTTCATATAAATGCCTTGTGGGATTAGGTTATATATTATAACTTTCTCTATTTCATTAATGTATATTGGGATTCAATATACATTGAATATATTATAGTTGTTGAAAGCACAATGTATACTAACATAGATCCATTTAATTCCAGATCTATCATGCACTGAGATGGATCAAATCCTTCGAGATGCAAATCTTCTTTTAGAGTAAAAAATTTAAGGAAAGGTTTGCACCTCGAGGGATTTGATCCCTCTTGGTGCATGATAGATCCATAGTTAAATGGATCTATGTTGGTTTTAGTCGCAGGTAGGAGCGTGAAAGTTTTAGATGATATATGTATATATTTTAGATTAACTTTGTACATTGAAATTTAAATAGTAATGAATTAATTTAGTGATCCAATTTAATTTTTTACGGATGAAGATGTTGATGAATAATAACAAAATGGAATTATCTATATATTGAATAACATATATAGTACATCATATCATTAAGAAGTGATATGATGAAAATGTTGAAAAAGTCATTTATTACATAGTAAATGATCTCAATCTTTCTTCTTCAGATTTTCTCTTAGACACACCGGCACACTCTCCCATCTTTTCATATCTATCATATGGAAATGGAGGTTGAAATTGAAGCCCGTGCAAATCTTTAACTCGAGATATTGCAGTAAAAGTGAGACCTTGCCGCTCTGTCTTTTCAATGTTAATAATTTCCCTTTTTAATGTCAATCCCTGGGACTTATGGATTCTTAATCACCAAGCAAGTCTCAATGCAATTTGTCTATTATTACCTCTTTCAATAGGTATAATAGGAATAGTCTTAGGTAATAATTAATCCCATGGAACTCCCACATAGTTATCAAATATTACCAAAACGTAAGTGGGAGGTTCAAGTGGAGACGTTCCTAGATTATACACCATATTCTCAACTACCCCAAGGGCACCATTTACAAGTCATGCATTAGTCCATAAGTTTGAAGTAAGCATAACCTTGGCTCCAACAACAATCAGAAGCTCATTGTCCAATTTTTCCTCATCTTCTTCCATGGAATACATGCTACTCACTCTTGTACCAACACTTCATGCTATAGGAAAATTTAGTGATATCAAACAACACTTATTGTGATTGTGGACATCATCATTTGTGGCAAAGAAATATACATCATTATCAAATGACTCTTTTGTGGAACCATCCATATTGGTATCTGTATGATTCATTAGCAATATCCAATCATCTACACTAGGAATTTGATCTCTAACATTCATTAGTAGATGCCGAAAACATTTATGATCATTTCTTTGTCCATCTTTCCTAAACACTCTATCAAGAGTTAGAACAATTTTGGATAAATTTCATAATTATTTTGCACAACTTTTAGATGCATATGCTGGTCTATCCATAACAGGAGGTAGTTGTCCCAAATCTCCTGCTAATATGATTGATCTACCTCCAAAAGGAACTGTAGAATTTTCGGAACAAGCTTGACGAAGGTGAGAATTAATTTGTTCTAATAAATCCCCCTATAAAACTCATCTAATCTATAAGGATTTACTTAATGTGTCTCATATCCTCCTCTAAGGTAATCAAACGTGACCCTTGTAAATATGTCATGTTCCTTATTGGTGTATGAAGTGTAGAGTGTATAATGGATGCATATATGTTGAATGTTGCAACACCAGTAGGGGCCAAAATAAGAAAGGGGCTCTTATGAGGAAAATATTCATTTTCCATGGCATGTTTAATAGCACCAATCAAGTAAGAATCTCTAGTACCTATTGTGCCTTGGATAATCATATGCAAGGTTTCTCTGTGACCACCTCATCTATAATGCACAATAATTTTATTATATGCTAACTTATATTTTTCTCCTAAACTTTCAAATGAATAATTGTTTAAACATTCAATAGTAACAATTGCATTCACTTTTCAGTTCTGGGATATGAAGTTCACTGCAAAATTTGATGTTTCTTCTACCAAAACGTTTCCATAACATCATGATCCTTGAATCCAAACATGTAAAATTCATTGTCATTTATAAACTTGTTCTTATATAAGCCTAAAATACTCTCCCATTCATGTTGCCTAGAATCTCCATGCACATTTAGAAAATATTCATGACAATCTTCACTTTAAGGTTGATCCTTTGGAGGTATTGGATTACAATCAACATGCCAAGGGTTGTAATGAAAGTTTTCCCAATTTTCTATGATGTCATCACTTGTAGTACCTATATCTGTATGAAAATTGTGGAATGTCTTGTACAATACCAACTCAGACCAACAAAATTCCACAAAGTTATCATTTTCATGAGGGGGAGTTGAACTCAACTTAGGAAAACAATCGTACACTAGATTCATTTTTTTTTGGTAACCATTTATCACCATGGTGGAATTTGTCATATGACTAGGATCTAGCAATATCTATCAATGAAAGATGCTCCATATTCACAGGTCTCTTATTATAGGCATTGATAAATGAACTATCATTATGATCGATATATGTACCAACTTTCACTTGTTTGAAAACCTTCATCCCAACATTTAGAAACACAAATATTCAACTGCATTCAAAAAGAGGAAGTTCCAAAATAAATGACATGTCTATTGTGCTCCTATGTCCCTGTCAACAATGGTCTGATATAGCAAAGTCCTATATGCATGTGCAATTGGTTCATTTGGATTTTGAACAGATGATATACGTGTCAACATATCATGATAGGTCTTCGATCCTTTTTATAATGCTACTACTTATTTAGATATGTAATTAAGGAAAGCATGCTTAGAAAGAACAGGTTTCCAGTCTATATTTACCCTCCACATCATCAATGTTTCATGATTATGTGTATTTAATCCATCATCATTTTTTATAGGTTCATACCTTTTTTCGCCATCCTCATTTATGAAAAGTCTTGATGTCTACATGGTGCCTTATATCAACACACCAATTTTCCGCCCTTCTTTGGAAGGCATGATTTCTCATTGCATGTTATGTGGTGCTCAACACAATTCAAAAGTTCTTCATAGTCCATCATTGGATCAAATTGAAATATTTGTTGAGTTTATTTTAAGAAAGGATGATCATCACCACTTCATCGAATAGGGATATTGATATGATGTTCATTGCATGGATTGAAATCATGCACAGATCTATCAAAATAGTTTTTTTCAAATCTAACTTGAACAAGATCATCCCAATTCAATTTTTCCATATTGGGAGCATCTTTTAGCCAACGAAACCCATGCACATGTGGAGATCCACAATGTTTCCATTCATAACGACACCAAAAATATACAGTCTTATGAAATTTAGAGAAAACCTCATCTCAAAAAAAGGTATGTCTCAAATGCACATAACCTACTATAATATGAGGATTGTCAATTACATTTTGACGTCTCCATTTCTTTTCTTTCCCAGGATCTGCAGGGAAAGCACCAAGCATCAAATTATGCAAATATGGCCACTGCATATATGTGGCACTTAGTGTGAAGAAAAGCATGGTACAACTAATATGTTTAATCAAGTCATATAATTATGCATGACACTTGGTCCAATATACGCATGTACCTCTTAGTACATGACCAAATCTCATTAATGTATCTGCAAGTTGAGAACTAGGAAAATTTTGTAAATGCTCTCGTAATTCATCAACTGTTGTAGGTATTTTTGTCTTATTTTTTTTAACAAAATCAATAGAGGAATCCTGAGCACGACATCTCATGATGATATTAAGTAAAAGGTATATAAATTGATTATATCTCCTGAACCTATTATCATGATATCTAAGAAAACGTTTTGCATACTCATGAAGATGAACATTTCTCATTCTTGGTTGTAACCAATAACCTTCACATTTAGGGAACAACGTTGGAAATGCCATACCCTTCGGTGTTATACGCATTTATGGGAGATGAACCAATTGCAGGCTAATTAATCACATCTATAGATTCTCCATCTGGGTGGTCTTCTTCTCTCTGAGGATTATCTACCAAAGATTGAATAAGTTCAATTTCCCTAGGTGCATTGAGAGGCCTTGCAACAAAATAAGTTATCTCACAATATTATAATATATATTCATGACTTGAAAAACCTTCCCACATTCCAAAGTCCATGTCATTGTTCATATCTGGTAATATAACATAAATAATCATATGTGAAACATCTGTTGCATTTTCAGGTAAGTATTTAAGGGAACATATATCAATTTCAATGCCATGATAATAAGTATCATTGTTAATATTATAAAATAATGCATCCATTACTTTTATCTTTCTCACGGTGAAATCATAGCTTGACCCTTGACAACCTTTTTTTCATAAAACAATCATTAAATCCAAGTCTTTAATATGTTGAGGTAATTTCTTCGCAACATCTTTAACCTCTTTTGGAAAAATTATGGTGTGTCCTCTATATTTTCATTTCCCACCTATTGAATGCATTACTTGCAAAATTGGACTGGATCATGCTATCAACATCTCTTCGACTTGTGTAAGACTTGCAAGGACCAAAGGTTGAAACCCTGGATTCATATGGTTTTGAGATGAAAATCTATGACTGGTACCCACTCTTTAACATCTGGTACACATTTGACCTATATTAGTACTTAGCACTTGAATGTGAGAATATGACTCCTCACACACATGGTACATTTGAATATGACCCAATTTATCAATTATTTCATGAAAATTTTTATGTTCAATAACTTCATATTCATATGAAACCATTGTTACATTAGATTCCTCTTGAAGTTCATCATCATCTAGAACTAGTGGTTGATGATTTTCATAATTGATGTTTGTTTGAGAAAAAGGTTCATCATTTGTCATCACATTGTCGACACCTGTCCATTGTCTTCTGCAATGTGCTCTTACTTGATCTTTATTTTTACTTTTATGTTATTCTCTACCATCCTCGTCCAATCTTTGTAAACACAGACTTTCTCTTTCTGAACCCTATTTATGACATCCTCCCCTTTGATCCTCATTCATTCTTTGCATTTGAAGTCTTTTTCTCTCACGGTCCTTTATTCGTTGTTCTTCCCTTTGATCACCAATCATTTGTTGTTGTAGCAATATTTGACTTTCATTTTTATGAATCCTCATCTCTTCCCTTTCAATTTCAATGAATTGTTTCATTTGATTGAATTCATGTCTTCTAACTCATTGTCTTTTTCAATTTCTTACATCTTCAATATTGTTGTTATTATTCATTTGTGCAATATTTGTAGACATGATGTTGTTGAAATTTGAACAATTTACAATTTATATTCCTCTACCAAACAAACATAAATAATGCAAACAACATCAATAATATAATACCAAAATTGTTAAGAGGTAATAGTCGCATCAATTCCAAAATAATAATTTAAATGACTCCATTGTTTCTCTATGACCACCCATATAGACTCAAGTGCTAGTGCACCAAATTGTTAATATCTTAAGAGGAACCAAATAAATTCATGGAATGGAATCTATATAAATGAAATTATATTTAAGCATAGAAAAATTTAATCATAGAATCATGACAAAGTAGCATAAAAGAACAACCTAACTTATGGAGAGTTTTGACTTGAAATATCTGTCATGAATATGCATAACACTTCTCAAATGTTTTTAGCTGTAATCCTTTTAAAATTTTAATCTAAAATTTTAGTTGTAATCCCTTTTAAGTTTTAATCTAAGCCCCTACAACCAAATACTTGAGCTTTCCTCTCCACATTTTTTACTCAATGGTTTTTGGTTGGGCTGCACATTTTATATTTTTGACCTTAAAGTTTTTTGTTGAATATACATCAACTTATGTATTATTTCTCATAGATATTATGATTTCTTTTTCCTGATTGATAGAGGACAACCAATATGAAGAAAGACAAAGAATTTCATTATCAGTTACGAAGCATTACAATTTTCCAAAACATTTTTTCATCCATTGCTTTCTTCTAAAGTAGTACAATTTTAACTATTTTGTAATGTCTTCTTCGGTCATAGTGATCCATATTATTTTGAGAACGAAATTAAGGAAGATATATAACAATGAAATATACAAATATATTTCAAGATACACATAAATATTGAAATAAACATAGAGATACAATAATGCAGAATTTTTATTAATGAGAGAATGTACATAAACTATAAAACTACAGAGTGAATGACTCGCTAGGATGGTGGCAGTTTATCTTTGAGAGGAGATGTGATGGATATGCTCATTCGCAATAATATGATGATGTTTACAATGAGGCTTTATATTCATTTTTATCGTAAAGAAAATCCAAAACCCTAACCCTAGAAGTTGAAACACCAAAAGGTTTGCGGGACCCGATGGGGTTACTTGGTACGTCAACTTCCCAAGGGAGTAAATTTTGCATACAATATCCATTTGGGGTGCATGATAGCTTGTTTGAAAGGTATATTCAAGGACTACACATTTTTCCATCACATTCTAGATAAATCCTACAATGTGATTGTGGCAGGCTGAAAAAATGTGTTTTAGGGCCTCAAAACGACCCCAGAAGTTTAGGACTCAAAAAGATGTAGAAAAAATACCAAGGTGGAAATCCCTATTTTGAGCCAATATAATAGGTTGGTGGCCACTGATTTCCACCTGGATCAATCCTCCCCCCTTAGGAAGCAATGGTCGTCATCGCGTCAGGTCCCCAGGAAATCTTTTGATGAATCTAAACCTTGGTGAGTTGATTTCCTTATTGAAGAAGCTACTCTACTTAGCTTCTTGAAGGTTGATATGAACCAATCTGGCTACATGATCTGCCTAAGTGTGGGAGGACTCTATTGATGAAGATGACTCATGAGGAACATGAAGGGATTTATCGTAACTTGATTTGACTAGGTAGTGTGGAGGCACCCCTGTAGGTGCAGTAGGAATATATTGGTGCTCTTGTACAATCTTGTTGATCTGCTTCTACTGGATAGAAGGGTCTTGGTCTGAGGCTACAATGGTTGAAGTGTCCTTCTCTTCTGACTAGGTTGTCAAGATGATATATTTTATGGTAGGATAGATTACTTTGTTTCATTGTTTTGTCAGTACAGTAGTCAGAACTACCTATAGTATCCTATGGGGTTGAGCCCCCAGAGTAACAATGAAGCTATAGGGTTCAGATTCATAAAAACAAATGACACCTCCACATATATGTCTAGCCTAAAAGAACATCACATACTTCCAGTGGGGAAACATCACACAATACCTTATATTTAAAGGGATTGATAATGTATGACAGGAGACATTGTTGGCTAACATAAAGACCTCATCACCAGTGGATCCATTCGATGTTGTATGGTTGCGGGAGTGATGTTGTCAAAAAATCCAACTACTTGACGACCACTACTGAAATGAGGTTCTTCTAGCTTCCATTATTAACAATAAAATGCAATGTGGTCCCCTTCACCCACATATGTGAATGAGGAAGGCTTACCCCCTCCTCATTATCCTTTGGTTCTTCTGGTTGTATTATTGTAGTCGTGACAATAGCAGTGGGTTTTGCATCAATTATTTGTCTCCTTTTATTATTGTTTGAATCGGAGTCCGAGTCAGGGCTATACTTCGTTTCTTTGAGCTCATCCACCAATGACTGTTTCGAGTGACATTCATTAGTGTTGTACCAAGGGATTTTTTGGAAGTCACACCACTTCCCATTGTCCTTCTTCATTTTCCTGTTTCCCTTCTTTTCCTATGTGTTGGACTGGTTGTCTTGAGTTTGATGTTCTATGAGTTAGGGCACTCTTTGCCATACTTTGGTTCTTGTGGATTTGCAGACCCAGATCCCTTCTTGTTCTACTACTTAAATTTATGCTCTATTTTGACAACATATCTATAAGTGACTCTTGGTGATGAAATGTCTAGAAACTCCATTTCAGTTTGTATGTACCTGTGTAGAGCTCCACTGTATTTCAGAACCAGCTCAAAGTATTTGATACCTAGCATGGTGTGCAAGGTATGTAAGGCATTTGTGAACTTCAACACTGTTTGGTCCCTCTTTTGATGCAGCATGGTCCATCTCATGTACTAGTCATCATAGTTTCCCAGAGGATAATATTTCTCCTTGATCGCATCCAAAAAAAAATCTCAAGTGGTTTCAACCCCAAATATTCCATACTACTCTATGGATTTTTGCTCCTAGTAATTTTCCCACCAATGTTTGACATGGGGGAGAGCCTTAAGGAGTGCAAATGT
>CBVK0101275727.1:0-19063 GCA_900067695.1 Picea abies | reverse complement strand
TTATGCAGCCTCTTATTATAGCATCTGTATCCTTTACTGTTTGTAGCATACCCTAAGAATATGCCTTCATCATCCCTGTCATCATACTTTCCAAGGTTCTCATTATTATTTTTTATGTAGCACTTACTCCCAAAGACTTTGAAGTGTTTGTTTGAAGCAGGTCTTCCATACCACAATTCATAAGGTGTCTTGTCACTATGTGGTCTGAGGTGGGATTTGTTAAGAACATGGATTGTTGTTTGTATTTATTCTACCCAATAGTTTTGACCAATGTTCTTCTCATTCATCATTGACCTGGCCATTTGTTGCATGGTTCTATTTTGCCTCTCAACTACTCCATTTTGTTGTGGAGTTCCTGGGATTCTGTATTCTCTCTTAATCCCATTTTTATCACAAAATTCCTTAAAGTCACTTGACATAAATTCTCCTCCTCTTTCTGATCTTACTTCCTTTAACCTCTTACCTGTTTGATTCTCAGTTAAATCCTTAAATATTTTAAATTTCTCAAATGCTTCATCTTTTTCTTTGAGAAAATAAACCCAAGTATGTCTGGAATAATCGTCAATGATCAGCATAAAGTAGTTTTTATTTCCCTTTTCCTTCCTGTCTTGATGGTCCACATAAATCCATATGAATTAATTGGAGTGGTTTCTCTGTTGAAGTAGAGATATTGGATTTAAACTGAGTCCTGGTTAGATTTCCTACTTGAGAGGGTTTACACACAGAGTCTTGTGGCTTTGATATTCTTAGAATATCTTTTACTTCCTCAAGATTTTTGAGTTTGATTAAGTGGTCAAAGTTTAGATGTCCAAGTCTCCTATTCCATAACCAACTTTCATCGTGTTTGCTTAGATGACAGTCTTCTCTATCTTCTTTCAGCACATATACATTATTATATGTCCTTATGCATTTATCCACCACTTGTCTTGAGTTTATATACTTTATCTTGCAATCCTTGGAAGTGAAAACCACTTCACATCCTCTGTCACACATTTGACTTACACTGAGCAAATTATGTTTCAGCCCATCTACAAGCAGAACATCTTGGGATTTTCCTTTTCCATTACTTAAACTCACCATCCCTTTACCCTTGATTTTACCTAGACCATCATTTCCAAAGGTTATGTTTCCTTAATTTCTTTCACTTAGAGATAAAAACTTACCTTTGTCTCCCGTCATATGTTTGGAGCAGCCACTCTCAATATACCAGGGGTTATTTTGACTTTGAGATGACAACACTAGTCCACACTTGTCATTTTCTTTCTTCTTCCAAACCTTGACATTTTCAACAAAAGAATTCAAATCTGGTTCATATTTCTTTAAGTGACAGTCTGCAACTTTATGTCCATAATTATGGTACGTGTAACATTCGGGTTCATTGAATAAAGGATCATAACAATTGTTATGCTTAACCTGTGTCCTTTTCCCAACCGTCACATGATTTGCAGTATGTGATTGTTTGTTACTTGGCTGTCTCATTCTTTGTTGTGACATATATCTATTCCTTGAGTGTCTTGATTTCTCATATCTAAATTTTAAGGAGCAATTTACAACTTTGTGACCAAAGTTAGAAAAATAAAAACAATATCCAAAGAAAAATCCTTTGTACTTGGAAAATGGTTGTCTTGTTTGAGCATGTTGATTTCTTCCACGTTGATGATTTCTTTGAGCAGAGGGTATATTATTTCTTTGTTCTACAGTTTCAGTTTTGGTACTTCTTCCTTCGCTCTTCCTTGGTGGTTGATTATCTTCCTTTGTTTCTCCATATTTTTTGTTGTCAATGCATGTAGATTTGACAAACTTAATGGATTCTTTTTTGCTTGGTTGACCATTATTTGATCCTTCTTTGTATCCCAGACCAGTTTTCAAATTTGGATTCCTTTGTTGGTTCAAAATGGTGGCTAATCCTTTTGAGGCTTTAATGCTTGGAAGATTTTGGAGATATAATTCTTTAAACTTCTCCATTTCTTTTTTTATTGTTACTACCTCTTCCTCCAAGGCTTCACATCTTGCCTTATTTTCTAATAACTATTGTTTCAGAATGTCTTCTATTTTCTTTGACTCTTATAATTCTACTTTCAGTAGGGCAAAGTATTCATCAGGTTTTTTAGTGTCTTTCTTGACTGTATCAACAACTGTTTTTTCTTATTCTTCTTGAGTCTAAGTCTATCAATTTCTTCTAGAGGACTAATCAGTTCTCCTTCCAATTCAACCACATCTTCTTCATCATCGACATCACTTCCTGTGTTTTTATTGTCATAATCATGTTTGGCCATTAGCATAAATTCATTAATCTTATCTTCACAAGAAGAGTCACTATCTGTGTCTCTTGAAGAGTCATCATTGTTTACACATAAGCTTTTCTTTTTACCAAATCTCTTGAGTTTGTACTTCTCTTCACCTTCAAATTTCTGGTCCTTCTTCTTATGTGGACACTTAGATGCAAAGTGACCTATCCTTCCACAGTTAAAACATTTGAAGGGAAGCTTGCCTTGGTACTTGCTTGATCCTTTCTTTTGTCTTCTCACAAATGTTTCTTCAATTTC
Source organism: Picea abies (assembly GCA_900067695.1). NCBI lineage: Eukaryota > Viridiplantae > Streptophyta > Pinopsida > Pinales > Pinaceae > Picea > Picea abies. The sequence goes on along the minus strand of CBVK0101275727.1, from coordinate 16,517 downwards.
ATCAGGCTCAGAATCCTCATTCTTATCTTCTTTAAATGATGCTTCTCTAGAGGTGGGTTTATCTTTAACTGTCCTCATTTCATATGCAGTAAATGTTCCTAGAAGTTGATCAAAATCCAAATTTTTTAGATCATTAATTTATTCTATAGAAGAGATCTTCAGGTTGAACCTATCTGGAAGAGATCTCAAAATCTTCTGAACTAAAGACGGTTCCTCAATGTTTTCACCAAGTGCTTTCATTGCATTTACTAGTCCGTCAACTATCATAAAGTACTTTCCAACAGTTTCATCCTCTTTCATCTTTAGCTGCTCAAAATGTACTCAGTAGGTTTGAAGTTGGGTGTCCTTTACCTTCTCATTACCTTCATACTTAAACTATTATTCCCATTTTAAAATCTTCACAGAACACTCTATCATGATCACAATGATGCAGAGAAGTAAGAAATAGAACATTAAACATCAATCACACACATGAAATATACAGAGACGGATATTTCATGAGGAAACTCTTAAAGGGAAAAACCTCTTCTTCTTGATATAATAAGTAATCTTTATTTTCTTTACATTATAATACTTGTGATCTCCGACTCCTCTTGAGGCTACAACCTCTGTTTTGCAACCTGCAACTTGCTGAGAGAACCAACACTCTGTTTTCTCTAACACCTACTAGAAGGAAGCACCAACTCCCTGGTTTCTTTAGAACCCACTAGAAGGAATCATAAACTCCTTAAGTATTCCATCACCAACTTCTAGTCACAAAGGCACCAACCTTTTTAACAGGGAACAACAATTCTCCCTTGAACCACCCTGCCACCTTGTTATTTATGGATGCAACCAAATGGAAGCTACAACTCCCTGTGTTCAAACAACCACTTGAAACGATGAGGACACCAATCCTCCCTAGCACCTCCCAACCACCCTAAGTATATCAACTTCGTTACATCAAACTTATTACAGTGATACAGTGTTTATCTATAGCTTACCAGTCTCATCATTGTTCTGGTTCACTGTTATTCTCTGCCTGCATTAGTGTCTTCTTTCTCTCTCTCTGCATGCACACATCGAATTTTTGTTCCTCTCTCAGATGTGCATTTATGTTCTATGCGCTATGATTCTTCTATACAATTCAACCATTGTACACAGCCTGCTTTTACCTTCATTAGTAACTCTATGCACCAAGACACCTCCTCTTCATTGTTCTACATATATTTATCATGTCCAGTCCTCTGCCAAATCAAAAAACCTAACTCTTCGTCCCCTTTGACGATTACACTCAGTTTCTTATTCAGCCATGGTCGTTATGCTAACACTCTTTGGATTCTCTGGAAGCTACCATCTTCAATGCTTTTCCATCTATCAATCGTCTCTATGATGAGTCTTCATTCCATTGACAGATACCTCTAGAATCTTCATCTTCTCTGACAATCACCTTGCATCCTCTTCGAATTCTCTGGTTGAAACCATCAGTGGTTTTCTGTAGTTACAATCGGTTCATCTTTAGCAGTTACTGAGAGAAACTTTGTGCACTCATCCCTTTGGTTCTTTTTTCTTTCCTGAGAAAACTATACAGTGGGCATTTATCTTTTTTGGCTAAGCCTCTTCCTTTCACATGAACATCGGTGGTGACTGTATTCCTAACCAATAGTCATTTTTCGATTTCTCATTTTGGGTGATCAACTATGAGTCACCTTGGTTTTACCGACTTGTGAAACTCTGAAATGGATCCTGGCAATGCTACATCCTTCCCTTCTCTCCCGCTGATGTCACCACTAGCTATGATGAGGGGCCAAGCATGAGGGTGCTTCATGATTTCTCATATCGCGACCTCCTACTATGAGTTTCTTCCAAACTCACGATATGCAAAACTCTAAAATGGAGCCTAGCAATGATAGCTCCTTCACTTATCTTCCTCTTATGTGAACACAAGTTATGATCAAGGGTCAAGCAAAAGAGTACTTCATGATTTCGCATATCATGAACTCTTGCTATGAGTTGCCTCCAAACTCCCAATACATGAGACTCTGAAATGACTTCATATCAGATCAACGGTCGAGATCTCTCTCTCTGATCAATGGCTGCGATCAATATCATGGACTCCAGCTTCATATCAGATCAACGGTCCATATCCTTGGTGACCATACGGCCTAGATAATTTCGTGACTTCGCATATCGCGAGTTCCAACAATTCTCACCTTTGAATTCGCCATCTCGTGAGTCAATGAAGTGTTGATCTCTTGCTACATGTCCTCTGGATCCAATGACCCATATCATTTCGCGACTTCGTATTTCGCGGAGTTGGAGGATGACTCTTGCCCATTATCCTCTTTGCATTTATATTGGATCTAACGGATGCTAGTCCTTCATTCTCCAATCCTACATTTTAGGTCTAATCTCCTCCTATGTGCACTCCTCTTGTTTGTACTCTGATTTGACGGCCATCGGGTATTCTAAATTGGTGATCCAATGGCCGCTGTCGCTCCTCCTCCTAAGATTTGTCTTTCTCAAATCTCTAAGTTTCAAAGGCCATGAACTTTTATCTTTCTGCAAGCCTTGATAACTTGGAACTCATCTGTGTTTCTAGGAACTCTATCTCTCCTGAGCCTTGGTAATGGAATTCACCTCAGCCCTGGTACCCACTTGCGCTCCGCGTGTAATGCTGCACTATTCCTTCTCAGCTTCTCTACCTTGTTCTTCTGTGTCTTCTCTTCTTGTTCTTCTGTGTCTTCGGTATTGGTTGTTGTTCTTTCCATGTACACTATGTTTGTAAACCTACCATCATCATTGTTGTTCTTGCCATCAATGACAAGCACACTTTGCCTGTAAACATGCCAACATTGAAAACTTTCTTCACACTTGGAATTTCATTCAAATGTCACATTCTTCTTTTCAAGGAAGTGATTGGTCTTGCAATATTTTATAACCCTTTTATGAATCTTCTGTAATAATCAGCGAGACCCATGAATGATATGACCTCTGTAAAATTATTTGATGTTGGCCATACTCTAATGGACTCTATCTTCTCGTGATCAACCTCTATCCATGTTGTCAATATTATATGCCCCAAGTAGTGAATATCTTTTGATAAAAGATGCAGTTACTTAGTTTAACATACAATCTATGCTCTCTTAAAACTTGCAACACCATTCTTAAATAGTGTTCATGTTCTTGTTTTGATTTAGAATAGATGAAGATATCACCTAGGAACATAATTAAAGACTTATCTAGGTAGTCTTTGAACACTCTATTCATCAAACACATAAAGACTATTGGGGCATTTGGTATCCCAAAAGGAACTACCTTGAATTCATAATTCCCATATCTTGTTCTGAATGTTGTCTTGATGGTGTCTTCTTTATTTATCCTTACTTGATGATAACCTGATTTCAACTCAATATTCAAAAATATTCTCGCACCTTAAACTAATCAAACAAATCATCAATTCTTGGAAAAGGATACATATTCTTTATGGTAACCTTATAAGTCTTCCTAAAATTAATACACAACCTTAAGGTTCCATCCTTCTTCAAAAAAAAAGAACAAGGGATTCTCGAGGAGACACACTTGGGCATATATACCCCTTATTCAAATGTCCTTCAAGATGCATCTGCAACTCCTTCAATTTTGGTGTACCCATTTTGTATTATTCCTTGGACACTAGGGAATCTCTTGGCACCAAATCAATAGAGAAATCAATGTCTCTCTTTGGTGGAAAAACTAGAATTTCTCTAAAAACGTCTTCAAAATCCCTAAAAAATGGATGGTCTTCAATACTTGCCACTTTGTCTTTTTTTTCCTCCTAAATATGGGATGAAAACATCTAACATCCCTTCTTGAATCTCTTCTTCAATTGCATAGATCTCTCTAAACTCTATATCTCTTGGAATGCCTTGAATCTTTCCTTGCTACCCTTCCTCATTAAGACATATGATTGTCTTGTTGTAAGAGTCTAGGACAACATGATGTTTTTCCAACTAATACATGCCAATTAGACAATCATATGAACATAGCGGTATGATCTTTACATATACCTTTGTGCTAAGTCTATTCATGTCTATTAGGCAATCTTTAGCCAACTCATTGATTTTCCTCTTATCCCCCTGTGGCTAACTGAACTAACAAATATGTCTTGTTCTTACTTCTTTTGAAGTGAAATCTTTCAACAATGCTAGCATTTATGTAACTATGGCTAGCTCCATAACCAATCAAAATTGTTATGGGTTGGTTGTCAATCTTAACTTCCACTTTGATCATGGGGGATTGATACTCTATTTTCTTATTGTCTAAGGATTCATAAATCCTTGGCATGCTTCCTCCCATGTCTTTCACTATTTCAACCTCTTGAATGTTGTGTACAATCCTCATTCTTTCTCCTTTGTAAGGGAATTCCCTATATAAGTGATTTCCCTCACATCCCCAACATTGAACATGTCGATGCCTTAGACTTTTCCAAAATTAATCTGCACTATTTTTCTCATTTTGGGTTGTCTGGCCTTGCTGATCTACTTCAGAGATATTTATGAAAAATGGTGGCTTAAAACATTTATTTTTTTTATCCTTTTTCCCTTTCATCTTATCAGTCCAAGCCTTTTAGAAGATTGGTCTTCCTTTTCTTTGCTCATAAAGGTGTCTTTCCCTCCTTATGGTTTCCTCCAAAGTATTGGGATTATCATATTATATCTTGTCACTATATAAGGAGGGTAACCCACTTAGAAACCTTTGGATTTTAACCTTATCATCTTTTATAAAGTCAACATAATTCAACAATTCAAACAACCACTTCTCATATTCCTCCATTGCCATGGTTCCCAACTCGAGTTCACAAACAAATTTCATATTTCTCTCATAGTAATGCTCAAAAAAATATTTCTCTTCAAAATATCCTTTGAACTCCCTCCATGATATCCTTTTCTAATCGAGGTTATTGTCTTGCTTAAGTTGATCCCACCACATGGTTTCCTTTCCTTGCAAGTGGTTGGTGGAAATTATAGCTTCCACTAGGGAGAATTAATCATGTATATAGAAATATTTATTCATTTCCAACAGCTAAGCCTTAGCCTCTTCACCCTTTCGGTGTTCACCATTGAAAGTAGTTGGCTTGATTTTCCCGAGTTCACCTTGGAGGATGTCTACCTCAAGCCTTTGTCTTTTCCTCTGAACATGAGACACACTTGGGATGCTCCCTATCGCTAAGCTGGAACAAGTTCTCTTAATGGACTACCTTGTATAATGATGGTGCCTACTCATTCTTCTCGACTACCTATCATTTCCATGATCATCCCTTTTGTTATGAAATCTATATGTTGATACTTATCTAACACTAGCTACTTGCTTGGTGCCATAATCTTTGTTAACTTGCTTATGCAACATGTTTAATCTCTAAAGAATCTCTTCACGAGACTTAATAATCATTTCATTATTAGATCTATAGATCTGTACTTCCCAATGGAGGATTCTCATAGTGACATGCTATTTCATATCTCTTCTTCCATTTGACTTTGTCTTAGCATTCCCCATGTTGACATGAAAACCTCTGATCTCTTCCTCATGGCTGTAAGATCCTTGAGTATATTCCATAACTATAGTCCTCATATAATAACCAAAGTTTCTTTCTGTACCTCCAATTCTTCAAGAAATGTGCATGTAATAATTACTGTTAGAACATTCATATTATAAAGCATTTCATTAATTAGAATACATGGTATTTCCCCATCAATTTATGAAGGGCACATTGCATCAATTCACAATATGATTCCCGAGATGAATTAATCTCTAAAATATATTTCCAATGGATATAATAATTCCCCATTCCGATATTTGAGATGAAAGTTAGGGCTTCTTGAAAAAACCATTTTCACCCTCTTTCTGTGCATTTTCTCTACTGGTGCATTTTTTATTGAAATGCCAACTTCCGTCAAATGAAGAAGCAAATATGTCAAGAACTGGAGAAATTTTTGTAGTAGACATAGATAATAATAACAAGATATAATTCATAACAACTCTCATAATTTCAATATGATGTTCCAGTCAAAAAATATAGCAATCTGGAATCTACAAATTTGTCCTGTTTCAGTCATTTTCTAGACATTGAAGTTTTAGCAAAACTATTTATCTCTCAATCAGTGCACTTCGGGAAAAATTTCACTAAATCAAAATTTGTGTGTCTTGAAGAGTATTTCAAAGTTGACTAAATAATTTTTTAAGTTTTTTGATCTAAGGTCACTTTTCCTTCTCTAAAAATCTCAAAAATCCCCAAAAAGTGACCCAGAATAGTGGATGTTGGCCTATTTCAGTGTCCCCATTCCAATCGCCATAGGATTTTTTAAGTTCCTTAGTGGGTTATTTCTATGCATTATTTTTTTACCCTCCCTAATATTTTAGGCTTAATATGGACTTATGTTAATGATCCGGACCTAGATCTTTAAAAACCACTATTTTGCAATTTCTGCCAAATTCAAGAAAAATTGGACGAGGGTCCTCTCTGGCACTTTTGTAGACCTCCTATTTGCGGAAAAAACTCATAAGTTTCATCCAAATTCGTTGTAACTTTCATATAGAACAATAGATTCATTTTTGAAACTATAGAACAACTTTTCATATGTGCAATCTGCATCATCGATCTCAGGTCGGAAGCAATCTGGACCATTGATCTACTCTCTATCAGTGATCGACAACCGAAGTTTTCCTTCGATGTGCACAATACTTCTCCAAATAAGTTATCTGGCCATCATCCATCAGCCCAACACCCCAATGACCGACTTGCAGAAAAATCCAAACCGACCAACCTAGTCATTAGTCGTCGATCATTGGTGACCTTCATCGGAAAATGGAACTCTCAATTTACAAGGGTAGAATCGGGCGATGGAATGCTTCCAGGAAGAAGTGTCAAATTACCGTGAGCCTCTGGATCTAGCCAACTAGCGAGGAAGTTAAGGCTAAGTGTCTTTTTGTGTTCATAAGCTCAGGAGGAGTAGCGACTATTGGATGGGAATCAACAGGAGTCATTGATCTCGCACACAAATTTCGCGATTTCAGAATTCGAGAAATAGAGGGAGCTGTGATTATGGAGTCAAGAGTTTCAAACTCCCAGTTCGTGAAATCTCGAAAAGAATGTAAGTCATTGGGTTGAGGTAGGATCACAGTCGTCAATCTCCTCAAAGGAGAAATTTTGGAATTCGGGAAATCATAAGGGAAGAGGAACGATTGTTGGTTGTTTGCTCGAGTCCTGAAAAGCCAAAATTAGTGGGTAATAGGTGGTGTGTTCTTGATGCGTTGGAGGATTCAACCTACGTTGACATTTTGGGTTTCAAGGTTTTGGGACTCAAAAGGTAGAGTTGCATGGTCAACACAACTCCTGAAATCACGAAGAGTGAAACGCCGAAAGGTGGGTCCCTAGTATCATACATGTGGTGGAAGTCAAAGGAGTGGTCAGAGATCTAGGGTCAAGGAACTTACGTGAGGTCACTCACTAGCCCTTTCGGGGTTCAGCATTTTGGCAATTTCGAGGATAAGGAGCCAGGGCACTTTGCGTTGAAAACCCTGAAGTCGTGAAACATGACATGTCTTTGGAGTAGGGTTATGGTCATGGAGGAAGCAGTCACATGGACCGAGATTTGGGTAGGGGTAAATCACCGTTGAGCCCCATTTCATCATTCAGGGATAGAAGAGTCAAGAGACTCGACATCAAGATTGTTGAAATTGAAAAATGTGAAAAGAGCCCTATGTATTTAGCATATGGTCACAGGATGTGGTTGCATGGAGGTAGGGACTAGCTCGAGGGCTATCGCTCACACTATTTTGAATTTGCACCCAGAGCACGCAGAGTAGTCATGGGTTTTTGCAAGACCTGCGCAAAGGGGAAAGAGGACCTATGTATTCATTCAAAGTGTTCCAGAAAGGGCTCAAAGAGCCATTTTGTCTCAGAAGAAGATCGATCCAGAGTCCGAGAGGTCAGTGGACCCTGCTGAGATAGGGGGTCTGCATCAAGTGGTATCAGAGTTGATATTTTCATCTAGAGAATTCAGGCAAAGGAGACATCAGGTGAAGGAGGAGACAGAGTAATGATGCTCTATGAATATTGTTTCAAGGTGTGCAACAAATGATAGACAACCGGGCGAGATATAGGAGGACATGGAGATGCTCTCAGATGTAGAGTGATCCATACGCTTTCCAGGAGGGCAGGTGAAAGATGGAAATGACTACTGAAATCCATGAGCGTGGTGGAAGAGGAGACCACCAGCGGATGAATAAAGCAGAGATTGACAAGGAACTCACTGAGATAAGAGAGAGAATTGAATAGCTGACATTGAAGATGTGGCAAGAGGTAAAAGTACACTCGAGGTATGACTAGCCTCTGAACAAGAAAGCCAAATGGCCTGTTCAAAAGTTGTTGGCCAGGAAACAAAAAAAAGAGTTGAAGAAGTGGCTGAGGTATGCTGAAAACCTCAGTGACACAGAGCTGGTTTGCATCTATGAGCCAGAAGTCGGAGAAAACCTCAGTGATGAGGAAGAGGGATCAGTTTTAGATCTCATAAAATGCCAGGAGGGTAGGGATGAATTTTTGAATTGCCACGTGGGAATTGAAATGAGATCATTGGAGGATATCATAGACTGTCAGGAGTACAGCCATGTAAATTCATATTTCTAGGTGAGCAGTGGTATGAGATTAGCAGAGGATCTCATAAAATGCCAGGTGGGAATAAGTGGAATTTCAAGTTGCCAGGTGGGCAATGGAAATAGATCAGTGGAAGGTCTCACGTATTGCCAAGGGGTAGTGGTGAAATTTTAGATTTCCAAGTGGGCAATGATATGGGATCACTGGATCTCATAGACTACCAAGTGGGAAGCAGAAAATTCCCAAATTGCCAGGTGGCCAAGGGGAAAGAGATGAGACTGTCTGAAAGTCTCATTGCAAGATACCAGATATATAAAATACGCACAACATAAATAAAATGCTAGAAATAGTATAATAATAGTAAAATATCCAGCATAATCTTCACAATAACACATAATTGATATCAGAATAGCAATAGAAATAACACTTTGATTTAGAAAGCAATGTTCACAGGCCTCTTCGAGGGGGAAACCTCCAATCGAGCAATGCTCTATTACAATAATATTCCAGCTAGGGATTTCATACCCTCGACCCTTATTTATACTAAATATGTCTATTAAGAGAAACATCTAGAGGAAGATCCTTCTAGAAGCATAAGCTTCTATTAGGTCTTCTATTCTATTATGTGCCATGACCAAGTTCTCTTTAAGGGTACGAAGGATATCTTCTCGGACTGTAAGTGTTTGGTCAACTGCTTGGAACTTCGAGGTACCCGGTAAGTATGAGAGAACTGAAGGTGGCTTCTGTCCATATACCGCTTCAAAAGGAGTCATGCGAGTGGTTGTATGGTATGTAGTGTTTTACCACCATTCAGTGAGGGGTAACCATTGAGCCCACTAGTGTTGTTTTTCAGAGGCAAATCACCTCAGATATGTTTCCAAACACTTGTTGACAACTTTTGTTTGACCATCCATCTGGGGATGATAAGATGAGATGAGATGAAATTGTGTGCCTTGTACCTTAAATATTTCTTGCCAAAAATTGCTTGTGAAAGTTGGGTCTTGATCAGAAACAATAGAGTGTGGCATGCCATGAACCTTGAAGACCTGGTCCATGAAAATTTGAGCCACCGTGGATGCAGTAAATGGGTGGTGAAGAGCGCAAAAATGAGCATACTTGGAAAGGCAATCCACCACCACCATTATGACTGATTTATTCCCCGATTTGGGTAAGCCAATAATAAAGTCCATAGAGATATCCTTCCAAATAGCAGGTGGAATCGGAAGCGGTTGGAGGGTGCCTGGAGATTTGACTGTTTCTCCCTTGTTGCATTGACACACCTCACATTCAGTGACAAACTTACGAATGTCCTATTTCATACCATCCCAGAAAAAAGAACGTTTGACTCGGTCATATGTTTTGGTGAACCCTGAGTGCCCCACTGTGGGTGTAGCATAAAGCTCAGAAAGCACCGCGGATTTGAGCTTCGATCATTTATTTAAATACAAGTGGCCTTTGTATCGAAGATCATACTGGAGCCAGGAGTACCCTAGGGGAGTCGGAGCCTTCTTCTGCAGTTGCTGGATCAGATGCGAACTTTTAGGTTCTTGAAGCCATTCCTGGCACACAGCTTGGAGCCAATTGGGTACAATGAAGGAAAGAGAAAAAAGGGATCCTTCATCTTAATATTTTTGGGACAATACATCCGCCATGACATTGTCTTTTCCCTTCTTGTAAATGATCTCATAATCATATCCAAAGAGCTTAGTCACGCATTTTTGTTGTTCCTGGGAGGAAATGTGTTGTTCTAGAAAGTACTTGAGGCTTTGATGGTTGGTCTTAATTTGGAAGCATTTTCCCAAGAGATAAGGAAGCCACAACTCAACGGCATGCAAAATCACCAACATTTCTTTTTCATATATGGGTTTTCCCAGATTCCTTTCAGACAGTTGCTTGCTAGTGAAGGCCAACGGTCGACCCTCTTGCATAAGGACAACACCGATTCCTTTCCCTGAGGCATCACATTCCAACACAAAGGTCTTTGTGAAGTCAGGAAGGGCCAGAACCGGAGTGGTGCACATGGCCGTCTTCAAGGTTTGAAAAGCTTGAGAAGCTGCTGGAGTCTAAGTGAAAGAGTTCTTTTTTAGGAGAGCCGTGAGAGGTACTGCAATATTTTCATAGTTCTTAACGAACTTGCGATAATACCCTGTGAGGCCCAAAAATCCACGCAAGATTTTGAGAGTCTTTGGATGCGGCCAGTATTGCATAGCTTCAATCTTTTCCTGACGCCATCCTTTCCCACCAGATGACCCATGTATTCTACTTCTGAGGCACCAAAAGCACATTTGGACTGTTTCAGGAAAAGTTGGTGCTAAGAGAGTAGTCGAAGAACTTGATCCACATGAGTAAGATGGTCTACCTAGGTTTTTCTATAGATGAGGATATCATCAAAGAAAACTAAGACAAAATGACGGAGAAAAGGGCGGAAGACATGGTTCATGAGGCTCTGGAAGGTGGAGGGGGCATTACACAAACCAAAGGGAATGACTAAAAACTCATAGTGGCCCTCATGAGTGCGAAAGGTAGTCTTGGGAATGTCGGCCTCTTTCATACGTATCTGGTGATAGCCCGAGTGAAGATCAAGTATGGTAAAGAATTGGGCGCCACTCAATTCATCCAGGAGGTCATCAATGACAAGAATGGGAAATTTGTCTTTGATGGTCAGTTTGTTGAGAGCACGGAAGTCAGGACACATTCTCCAAGAAACTTCTTTCTTCAGTACCATGATGACCGAAGAGGAGTAAGGTATCGTACTAGGATGGATGACGCCGACAATAAGGAGTTCCTAGTCCATTTTTTCAATTTCATTTTTTTGTGCAAAGGGGTGGAGATATGGACGTATATTGGGGGGAAGGCTTCCTGGGACAAGGGGAATGGAGTGATCATGAACACCGCGGGAAGGAGGCAGTCCTTGGGGAGTGGAAAATACCGTTTGATATTTAGAAAGGAGGGCTTGGAGGTCTTGGGGCACTGGGGGTGTCTATGTTGCTTGTATGGCGTGGAGTTGGGCAATGACACCAAAATGACCTTTTTTAAGCAGTTTTTTCATGCGATGAGAACTGATGACCTCAGGTGAACTAGCAGTGATGCCTTGGAATTTATGTTGGTGGCCACCTTGGTCGAATTGCATGGTTAAGTTCTAAAAATCCATGAGAATGGGACCCAAAGTCCTTAGCTAGTCTGCACCCAACACAATGTCGCAACCGCCCATGTCAATAGAAAACATATGGGATTTGAGGTGGCAATCATTGATTTGGAGACACACATTTTAACAACACCCGCCACATTTCATAGAACCACCATTGACAATCATGATTTGGAAATTGTTGACAACATGGATGTAGCAATGGGTTTCTTGGGCAATGCGGTGATGAATAAAATTGTGGGTGTTGCCACTATCAACCAAAATGATGATCTTTCAGTGCTTGATGTAACCGATTAACTTGAGGGTTTGGGGGGCAAAGAAGCCGGTGAGAGCATTGAGGGAAATGATTGGTTCCACTTCGGGAGGGTTTATGTCAGTGATTTCTAGTGACTCAGGCATAAGGGGAGTGTCAACATCCTCTTCCGGAATATCCTTAGAGATGGACATAAAAATATTTTGTTCCTTACATTTGTGACCTGGGAAATATTTGTCATCATAATTATAACAGAGGCCTTTGAGTTGGTGTTCAGCCATCTCAGCCCTAGTCAATTTTTGGATCTTTAATGGGGCAGAGGGAGTATTGGGGTTGACTGGTTTAGGACGAGGGATAAAGGAAGGATTACGGTTTTGAGAGGAAATAATTTGTTGTGCTTCTTTAGCTTTTTTAGTATCCTCCACCCAAGTCATAGGTCGAGCCATGAGGACATGGACCCGAATCTCCTCCTTGAGGCCACTGATAAAACACTCTCGAAATAAAGCATTAGTCATGCCCTCTGTTTGAAAAGCCAAGCGCTCAAATGCAGCTATGAAGTCTTCTACTGTGCCTGATTGCTTCAATTTTTTCAAACGGACCAAATGGTTGGTGTCAGTGTCAAAGCATTCATAAATCTCAGTCACAAATTGGGTCCAAGCAATATACCCTTGACAGGAAGATTTTCTCCATTGCCACCATTGCTAGCATTCTTGATCTAGATGGAGAACACCATACCAGAGTTTGGCCAAGTCATCTGTAATGTTGTAGAGAGAGAAATAATGTTCCATTTGGGTGACCGAACCAGTGGGGTCTGAGCCATCAAATTTGGTTACATCCACCTGTGGAAGGCGTATGTCCCTTTGAAAGTGATGGGGATGAAAGGAATGGGAAGAAGGTTCACCTTCAGCCTTTGTATGTGCATCAGGAAAAGAGTCATCGGTAGGGATCTTGAGTTTGGTGCGAGTGATGCAAAGATAGATTCAAGTTGGGTGGTTAGTTCGTGTTTGAATTCCGCCATTGCGGAAAGAATGACTGCATTTACAGATGCATTTATGGTGGTATTGATGGATGCATCACGGGAGGCAATAGTAGCACTGAGTTGTTGCACTTCTTGTTGGATCTCGAGGAAACCAGATTGCAAGGTGTTGAAGCGAGACTCTAGTTCTTGGCTATGGGTATGGGCCATGAGGATGGGTGAACTAAAAAGCGAGTGGGATGGGTCAGAAATTTCTGTAGAAAAATGATATGGATGAATCATCAGCAAAGGTGCAAGGAGTGCACAAGAAGGAACTTTGTTTCGAGTTCAGGGAAGACAAAATTACTGAAGGTTCTGTAGATCTCTACCAAGAGGGCATTGAGAGAGTGCATAGAGTGCACCAGAGAAATCTATTTCGAGTTCTGAGAAAAGGGAAGTGTCTAAGAGAAGACACTCACAGGGTTGTTGAATACTCGATAGGCTCTACAAGGTGTGCATTGAGTAGAAGAACGCCAAGAGGGCATGAGGCATTTCTTTCCAAGAAACGACCTCGAATCTGAGTTATTCAAAATCTCAGGAGCACCAGGAGAGTGCGAGAGTGGACTTGTTCCAAGTCCATAAGCTCAGAAGAGAAAGCGTAAGAAGAATGCGCACAGAGAAAACCTTTCAAGGTTTCTAAGTTGACAAAGCTCAGGAGGGGAAGCATTTCTATAACACAGACAAGACCTAAAGGAACTGGGCTCGCAAGAGGAAGAGTCGAAGGTCAAGACCTTCGAGACTTAGAAAATCATCTAAGTCAAAAAGCCAAGAAAGCTCAGGAGGAAGAGCATAGTTACTCTTGGATCGGGCAGAGGAAAAGATCTGGACTGTTGGAGTCTACGTCCAGGCATATAGAAGAGCGCATAGGAAATTAGATCTGGGATTTCAGATCTAGCGCAGAGGATCGATAGTCACCGGATCCAGAAAAAGGTGCACGAGGTTTAAACTTCGTAAGAATAGAGAAGAGAGGACTCATTGAAGTCCCGAAAGAATCAGAACCGTCCATCTCAGAGGACGCGTGTCAAGAGACCCACATTTCCGGGATTCGGACACCGGGAGATTGAGAGTGAAGAGTCTCCAAAATCACAAAAGGACCATGACCATCCATCAAGGAGGACACGTGGAAAATGGTCGACGTTTCGTAGAAATCGTTGAAAGGACCAGGACCGTCCATCAAGGAGGACACATGGAAAATGGTCGGCGTTTCGTAGAAATTGCCAAAAGAACCAAGACCGTCCATCAAGGAGGACACGTGGTGAGAAGTCGAGGTTTCAGGAAAAGGCCCAAAAGATTTCAAATCATCGATCTAGTTAGATCATGGCCATCGGTTCCAGAAGGACCTAGGTCGTTGATCTCTCAGAGGGAGAGATTTCACCATTTTGTGAACCAGGGATTTAAAAGACAGAGAATAGGGGGAACGCTTGCATCACGATTCCCCAAATCATGAAAGCCGATCGCGCTTTGATGTTAAGCGCGTGGTCACAGAGTGGTGGTCACGTGGACAGAGGCTAAGGGAGGAGCCAAAGCCCATTAAGCCCTTTTCAGCATTTCGAGACCCAGGTGTTCGAGAGGCCAAGAGTCAGGAGACGTGGAGTCCCAACTTGCGAAATCGCGAAAAGATCATGGTTGTCAATCGAGGAGGACGCAAGACCGTTGGATCTAGTTTGGGGAAGGACCGAGATTCAGGGTTTCAAGAGGCAAAGGGACAGGACTCTTGAACGTCGAAGTCCCAAACCATGAAAAGCGCCTTTTGGCATTAGCACATGGTCATGAGGAAGCAGTCACATGGACCGAGATTTGGTCAGGGGCTAATCGTCGTTGAGCCCATTTTGGCATTTTGATATTTCGTCATTTGGGGATTGAAGAGTTAGAGACTCGACATCAGGAGTCGTGAAGTCGCAAAATGAAAAAAGCGTCTCTTGGCTTGGTTGAAGGTCATATCTGGGTCAAGTGTCAGGGATTCCCAGGTCGGTGAAAATCCCGAAAGAACGTAAGCCATTGGATTGAGGGAGGCTCACAACCATCGATCTCGACAAAGGAAAGATTTCAGAATTTAGGGAATCATAGGGGAAGAGGAACGATTGTTGGTTGTTCCCTTGAAAGTCCCAAAAATCCAAAATTAGTGGGAAACAAGTGGCGTGTACTTGCCACATTGGAGAAGTCAACCTTCATTGCCATTTCGGGTTTCGTAGGTTGAAGAGTCGAGGGAACTTACATCAGGATTCACGAAGTCGCGAAATCTGAAATTTCCTTTTCAGAAAAGTTCTGATCATATTTGTTGGTCAGGAGTGAAGGTAGGAGCTAGTGGGAGCTAGGCTCTATTTTGGGGTTCGACGAGTGAAGGTAGGAGCTAGTGGGAGCTAGGCTCTATTTTGGGGTTCGACGATTCGAAGGAAAAGGATCCTGGAAGAGCTTGCATGCAGGAGTCCCTAAACCCTAAAACACAAAAGGTGTGTGTTGGTTCAGAACAAAGAAGAGCGTCGAAAAGGGGGCGCGCACACAGATTTTCTCAAGACCTATGCTAGAGGACAAAGGGACCTATGGATTCATTCAAAGGGTTCTAGCAGGAGCCTGAAGAGACATTTCGACTCATAAGAAGATCAATCCAGAGACTAGGAGGTCGCAAAACCCTGCCGAGGTAGGGGGTCTGCATCAGGTGGTATCAGAGCTGATATTTTCATCTGTAGACTTCAGGCAAAGGAGACAATAGGTGAAGGAGGAGACAGAGTAATGATGCTCTGTGAAGATTGTTGCAAGGTGTGCAACAAATGGTGGACAACCAAGTGAGCTGTAGGAAGACATGGTGATTCTCTTAGACGTAGATTGATCCATACACTTGTCAGGAGGGCAGGTGAAAGATGGAAATGGCTATTGAAGGCCGTGAGCATGGTGGAAGAGGAGACCACTAGCAGATGAGTAAAGTAGAGATTGACAAGGAACTCACTGAGATAAGAGAGAGAATGGAACAACTGACATTGAAGATGCAACAGGAGGCAAAAGTACACTGGAGTTACGAATGGCCTTTGAACAGGAAAGCCAAATGGCCTGTTCAAAATTTGTTGGCCAGGAAATAGCAAAAAGAGTTGAGGAAGTGGCTGAGGTATGTTGAAAGCCTCAATGACACAGAGATGGTTTGCATCTATGAGCCAGAAGTCGGAGAAACCCTCATTGATGAGGAAGAGGGATCAGTTTCAGATCTCATAAACTTCCAGGAGGGAAGAGATGAATTTTCGAATTGCCAGGTGGGAAATGAAATGAGATCATTGGAGGATCTCATAGACTGTTAGGAGGACAACCATGGAAATTCATATTTCCAAGTGGGAAATGGTATGATATTAACAGAGGATCTCATAAACTGCTAGGTGGGAAGAAGTGGACTTTCAAGTTACCAGGTGGGCAATGGAAAGAGATTAGTGGAAGGTCTCACGTACTGCCAAGGGGGTAGTGGTGAAAGTTCAGATTTCCAAGTGGGCAATGAGATGGGATCAGACGA
>CBVK0101275648.1:0-14089 GCA_900067695.1 Picea abies | reverse complement strand
AAAAAAAAAAAAAAAAAAAACTACAGCTTTTGAGACACTTGAATTATACAAACTTAACCACTTAAATATGTAAATCCAACAATTTCTCACCAAATTTCAACCAAAATTAAACTGTTAACATACCCTGAAAAAAAAAAAAAAACTAATAACATTCCCAAAAAAACAAAACTGATAACATACCCTTAAAAAAACCAAAACGTATAATTACAAGAAAAGGTTGGTCTGTTTAAGTTGTGGTTAATTCCCTAAAGTGGAAGGGTACATAACATAAATATATGTCTGTCAACTGTTGTGCAGGGCATTGTGTTTTGGTTGCACGTGATGAGCAAGAGGAAGGAAGTACAGGAAATATATTATTAAATAACTAGATGCAGCAAAAGAAACAAAAGCAGAGTGGTACATGCACCCACCTATTCTGCATGCTCTATATATATAATTGAAAATGATAGATATTCTTAAGCAGGCACATATATAAAATATAATATGCCAAGGGAGGCTGCCAAATTCAAATGATAAGACGTGCACTAGAATGTAATGGAGTGGAAGAATTTTATTTGTCACGAGAGCCGAGACAAAACAGGAAGGAATAATTAATTAGTTGATTGATTTGCTAATGGAATTTTAAATGTTAGTGGCATAAACACGGAACTATAATCTTAATTTATTACAATTTAGTGTCAGTCACATCCTGGACGACTTTGTTGAAAGTATATATGTATATACGTGGGCAATCATCAATGTTGATAATGTTGATATGTATATTAATATCCTCGACATCTTATCCGAAAAGATAATTACTGATATGCCATTATGACAAAAAGAATCAGAGTGCGAAAAACTTTATAACTCCACAAATACTTTTACTTGTTATTTTGGCGGTTATATTTGACTATATTTTTTTATATAGGTAAATTAAAAATTTACCCGTGTTTTTCTTATATTTTTTAATTGTAGTTTATAATAAAAATATCTAATAATGGATAATTTTACTATCAAAATTTAATTACTTCCCGAACATTAATGCATATCGCGACATAATTATTTATAAAAAAATAATTTCCATTTCATTTTTAAATAAATGTTATGTTAAATGATTTATGAAAAATATTTAGATATTTTATATTTTAATATTATAATATATAAAATGTAATAATCACATTAAGTATTTAATGAGTTATGTGGAAAATTATTATAATTCTGTTTCAATTAACAATGGGGATAACCATCACTTGGTGGTTGACTCATTGTTAAAATTTAAGGAAAACTAAGTCACTTGGAATAATTCGTTAGTGGTTTTGGAGATGTTAACCTAAGTTGGTGATCTATAGGGTGGTTGACTTTCACTTATGGTCTTGGAGATGTTAATCTAAGTTGGTGATCTATAGGGTGGTTGACTTTCACTTATTGTCTTGGACTCTTAACCTATGTTGGTGATGTGTAATAAGGTAGACTTTCACTCTTAAGCTCTTAACCTACTTCCATACATCCAAGAAAAACTAGCTCTTAACCAAAGATAAATACATAAAGAGTATAACACTTAACCATGTTTCTAAAAGATTTATGTTTATTAAAAATAAAATAATAAATAAATATTTAAATGTTATTTTAAAGTAAAAATTGAATATAAAAAATATGGTATAATTGTGAAAATAAATTATATAATATTAAAATTAATTTTAATTTTAATTTTATTAACAAGTTTCTATAAAAGTGGGGCATCTTAATTTACATCTTTTAAATATCTAAATAATTTCTTTCTTAATATTTAATAATTGATTTAAAATTGATTTGTATTAATTAATAATTTATTATTATTATAAAGTTAACATAATCTAAAATTTTATATTATTAGCTTAAATCTATTTAATTCTGGATTTATCAGAATACTTAGAAGGATCAAATATATAGAGATGCAATTTTTTAATCTTTTTTCAAGTTTTGCACTCTTAAAAAAGTTTATCTTTTTAGATATTCAAAATATATATAGAGAGAGCTAACAAAAATTATTATTATTATTTTAATACTTTTATTATTATTTTAATCTGTTACATTTCCCCATACTAGAATACGAATATGAATAAGGGATTACTTGAATTATTTAAAATTTTGTTTGTGTGGTCTAAAAGCATTGAGATAAGTTTTCCAAAATCACTATAATTTTATTGAGTTAAGAGATTAGAAAGATTGGTATAGTAATAAATATTTTGAAATTGAGATATAACAATTTAAGAGAAAATCCTTTTATTTTTATTATTTTATTATCATTATTTTCATATGTTACATTTACATGAATATCTCCTCCATACTAAACTATTGTGTATATATGAAATCAACATTAATTTTATTATTATTATTTTTAATTATTTTTGTATTTATTTATATTATTTTAATATGATCTCCCTTATACATTGAATTCTAAAGGGCCTCTAACTTAATAAATCAAAATTTTATTAAATTTTTATACAAAAAATTAAAATATTTTATAATTTTTTTGAAAATTAATGATAAATAATATTTAGAAAATTATAAAACTATAAATATTCATAATAAAAATATGATTTTATAAAATTTTCCATAATTATATTTTCACTTAAATCTATCTCCATAAATCACATACACATTCACATTTTTCATTATCTCTTTTTTCACATAATACTATCTCCATACATCACATACACACATTCACATTTTTCAAGATTTTTTTGTTAATTTCCATAGTCATTTTTTTCCTTGAACGTAATATTAAGTCCTATATCCCTTAATTCTTACCCTTGATCACATACACATTCACATTTTTCAAGTTTTTTTTTTAATTTCCATAGTCATTTTTTTACTTGAGCGTAATATTAAGTCCTATATCCCCTAGAAACTATACCTCCTTGTATGAGTTAGCCCTATATCCCTTAATTCTTACCCTTGGCCACTAGAAATTATACCTCCTTGTATGAGTTAGCCCTATATCCCTTAATTGTGGCGTCTACTTGCATGAGTTGTGCATTCTTGTTAATTTCCTACTGTAAAAATGGGCATAGCACCAGGTATCCATGAATCGTACAAGTTAACATGATTCACATCTATTACAAATAATAAAAAATATATGTTATGTCTCTTGCACACTGTTAGTGTTATCCCTAGACTAAGGAAAAAAATCACCCAAAACACAACACATTAAAAAAACTTGAGAAGTTTTGGGAGAATCACACATAAACAAGAGGGTTTGATAAAGGATAAACCATCCTTTAATCATTGACACAATCAAAAAGAGAAAATTGTCTCATAAATCTCCCAAAGTTTCTTTTTATTTTTTTGTTCTGGTCTACAAATGGTTTATTAGTGTTTTATGGAGAAATATTGCATTTCTTATTATTGGACTTATAATTGCTCAATCTTATTGAGACTATTAGTGCTCTATGAATAAATATTGAATTATTTATTATTGGACTTATGTTTACTCAAACTTATCGAGACTTGTTTATATGGTGTTTTTTCCATTGAGGATTTTATCATAATGCATTACTACATTGTTTTAGGATTTTTTGGTGTTTTAATATGGTTACATTACAAAGTTATGGTTGTAGTGTATGGATTTCGTATTTACTATATTCATGTATTGAATAACCAAATATGATCATGAAGCTTTTCATCATCTTTAGACAAATTACTTATATTGGTAATCTTTCATAGGTTAGCTCCTTGCTTAAGCTTAGGTATATGAATGTATTTTTTGCATTTGATGTCTAGTGGCTAGGTAAGGTCTCCTTGGTCATATTTCCTAAGTCATACTTTATTTATGTTTATCCCTTGGTGGGATTCTTAGTTGGACATTCTCTTCTTACCTTTAATCAACCTTGACATTTGTGGTTTCCTTTGGCTATTGGGGTTAGCTAGAAATTCCCTTTCAGAGGTTCTCGAATCCAAACATCCTTGTTAGCTATCTGTTGACCAAGCTGAATGACCCATTCAAGAAGGTAAAGGAAAACTCCCGATGGCAGGTCCCAATTAGACCCACTCTCGTTTGGAATAATGTTTCTAACTAGATTGTTGGCCTGGTTACCAGTTTAACTAATTATCTAAATATGAATCTGAGAACATAATGTTCTCATATGAATTAAAAATCTAAAGAACTAATCCAGACTAAAATGGTTATTTACTATCCTAAGATGCACTCATATTCTATTCTATTCTATCCTGATCAGTAGCAAACAAAAAAAATAAGTGTAGTTAAACATTTTATTACTTGAACATAAATAATTCATCAAAGAAAGGAATATGAGAAATTAAGGAGTTAGAAAAAAGTAATTAATTCACCAACTAATTATATTGTCGCTACACTTAAAATGAAAATCATGGTATTTGTGGACATACAAAAAATAGTCTAGAAATAGTTCATTAAACTAACATCCACATATCATAGAAGTAAATATGCATAAAAAGAAAAGTCTCATTCATACACATTTGCACCAAGATCTTCAAAATGTCTCTTGTTCAAACTAACATACAATATTGGTACTGCTCTGCTACAATCTGAATAAAAAAATCCCTTTCTTAGTGGACAATCCCCTTCTTTTATAACTCTTGAGTGTATGTTTACATTCTTGTGGATCAATCATGAGTAAAGGGAAGTTTACAAAGGGAACTCTTCACATTCCTATTCAAAATATAATTACAAAATAGAGGGAATGAGACATTTGGAGCAGTTACAAATATTGTATGATTATGATTTCTTCTTCTTCTGCATCTAGTCTCGATACTCCTTATGATTGCATCTTTTCCACACCTAATTCTCCATCGCAAACTTTAGTGGAAACTTCTTGTTTTAACTTACATTTTGTGCGTTTTACAAATCACTGAGTCACGCTGACGAGCCTGGCAAGTTTCAACAAGTGTTCTTCTAGAGATTCCTTTTTTATCTGATTCAAATTTTCAATATTTACTCTACTAACTTCCCTGCATTTCTACACCTCAATTATTATTATCATGGAAGGTGTTGTTTCATCGATGGGGGGCATCAACCACATCCTAAATTATTCCATGAGACCATCTGAACTATTCCATAACTTCTTGCAAGCATCAATTGTTGTTTCTTGAATGGAATGAATGTCTCTCAGTAAAGGTTTCCAAGTATCAAAGAAGACCCGATACCTAAGTTTTACTTTTCTAGAATATAGTGGCAATGTAGTCGGGGGTCTTCGTACAACTTTTTCCAATCTACAATTTTATCAAAGGCATCATTTGCCTCCTAGTATTGTTCTTTAAGGGGCCTTGCAGCCTTAAATGATCATCCTGACCAGTCTTCATATCATTGAGAAGACATACAAATTCCTTCTGTTCAGATTTGAGTTTTTCATTCAACATTAATTCCTTGGATGTAACAGATTCTACAGCGAGAGTCGATGTCTTACTCTCTTCCAGAGCCTTTTCAAGTTTTTTCTTCTCTTGTTCCGACCCCATGATTTGGTATTTTTATTGCTCCATAAATCTTTTAGATTCAGTCAATTATGTTTGCAACTTGGAAGCTTCTCCAACATGTTCTCTTTTGATATGTTCTATCCCTTCACGGAGTTTTAGCTTTATAGATTCTAACTCTTTAGCATGGGTGTCCCATTGTCCCTATGCCCTTGTTTCAAATTCTGTGCTCATTTCATCTTTTTGGGCTTGCAATGCTCTATTCATATTTTCTGTGTTGAGGGTATCAACAACCCTTATGGCTCTTTCAAATTCTAAAATGAGCTCGTCCTTCATAGTTTGCACAGTATTCTGAATTTCATCTTTATGAAGTATGTGTTTTAGCTCGACAACTTTCAGAAATTCTGCAGAGATGTCACCCTTCAATGTCTTCAATCCTGCCTCTAGCTCGGTGATTCTGGTTCGAGTTGTACTTAAGGAATCGGTAACCCCAAGAATAGACGAATAATTTAATCCTACAAATGCATGGAGGGAAGAAGCTTCTTGTACAAAATTCTCCTCTGGATTAGGCCCAACTTTCCATTCCACATCTCTCCCTGTAGATGATCTTGACTTAGTATATTCTCCCCTTTTCCTTTTGTTTGACCTATTTTTAATGCTCTTTGTCATGTGATCGTAGTAATAATCTCCAACAACCACTACAACACCTTCAAAACTCAAAATTTGTGAATAAAAGGTGGTATTAACTAGAATGGCACTGAGGGGGGTGTATTCATGGGGTGAAATGTTCACCATGCCCAAATTGGGAGTTGATGGGATACCTGGGGTTTTTCTTAATTCCTTCGACTTTTTTTGTTCCAACTGCTCCTTTTCTTTTCTTTTAGCCTTGGTCTTTTGTGATCCAGATTCTTTTCAGCACGAAATGAGAGCGGAGATATAATAAAGAAATGCACAGATATATTGCAGATATTCAATAATATAACAGGAATGTATCAGATATGCAACCATAAACAAAAATATACAGTAATACACGATTTCTATTAATGAAAGCCAGTCGGAAAAGGTGGGTGGCCACCGATATCCACTTGGATCATTTTGAGCTAATATTTTAGCCTTGGTCTCCTTAGCTAATATTTTATCCTCTTCTTCTGCTCTCTTCTATTGAGGGGAATTCTACTTAGTCTTGGTGTCATTTTTCTTTTTTATTATTTCTTCCTCAACCTATTTTCTTTGATACTCTTCCTTAGCTTTCAATCACTTTTGTTCTAACCCTTCTTCCTTCTTGAATTTCTCTTTTTCTTTGATGTTAAATATAGTCTTCTCTTCTTGCAAAATCCTTTGAAAATGTTCATGTGTAATCTTCTTCATTTCTTCTTGCCCACATTCCAGTTCTTGTTTAGCAGTATCATTAGGTAATTGTTTTAAGACTTCTTCATAAAAAATACCTCCTTTGAACTCGTCTTCCTCAAAATCAACCATGTGTATATTAGAATAGGTGAGACCTATATATCTGACATGACCAACTACAAGTTCATGTGGATCATGGAATTTTGTCTCTCCAAGGAATAAGAATATATCTTGTAAGACTTCTATTTCTTTTCTAGCATAGGGACCATTAGATAGCCTGCAATTTACCATGTGAATAGGAAATAAAAGCCAAAGTTTTTTACTATTGCTCAAAAGAAGAGAAGTAACCCTTGTTCCTATGGTTTGGTAAGTGATTTCTCTCATTAAAATACAGTCTAGAATAAAGTAAGGTAAATGATGTTGGGCCCTAGTGGTGCCATACACCCTGATGTATGCGTAGTATTTTCCTAGATACCAGCCTGCTACCCATTTCATCCTAACTCTAGCTTCACTCGAGATTTTGTGCCTTGTAAACCCATAAATTACAGTATAAAGAGGGGCAAGGAAATAGTTAAATATGCCATACAAACACCTTTTATAATTTATGTTCCATAGTTAAGAGAAATACACATGCACAAGGGGTTGGCCTTGGTCGCAATTCCACCCAAGATCAAGAAATTGCATAGAGGAACAAATGGCATCAATCAGATAAGCCCACATATAAAAGAAAGGATTTTTCATACCTAGAATATTTTTCATGTTGAGACAAATATTAAAGCCAATATGTCTACCCAGTTGAACACTTGTCCTGTCTTTACGATGGTATGGGCCAAGGGTAGCCAATATGTCTTAACGTGTGTTCTCTTCTCCTCACCATACAACCGATTCAACATAGCAACCGACATTTTATACGATGCTTTGAATTCCTAAGTGGGGAAAATATTCTATCCTTACGATGCTTTGAATTCCTAAGTGGGGAAAATATTCTATCCTTGATTGAGAGTTTTGTTTTCATCTACTCACCAATGTTTCATTAATTTGGTTGGGGCTTTATTTCTTTGAGTGAAACCCTTTAGGAATGGCTCATTAAGGGCACATGCAGGTGTGGGAAGGTGATGCCTCATGTTAATTTCCCTAGGTCTCATAGATGTTATTCATCTTCCATGCTTTCTTATAATGGTAGCAATGTTTGGGTCAAATTGCTTACAACATCATTGGGATGCTTCGTTGTAAGGAAATAGGGTTGGTCAGGAAGCCACTAGGTGAATGTCACTCTTTTGTATGTTCTGGTACACTTTCAAGTCTTTGTCCTCCATGGAAAAATCTCCATTATTGAAGATCTCGTAAATCATGTCGTAACGGAGGTAGTGGTCTTCTCGAGTGTGAAAGGTAGTATCAGTTACCAAAGTCTCTCCTCGGCGAGAAGAAGTTTCAGGCATATAGGTTGATGAGAAGTAAATGGAGCTCCTGGATCTCTGGATATTTTGACTCGCCATGGTGAAATGATTTCTGTATCCTGCGATTCAACCAAAAAAGATGGTTATAGAGTGTTACATAGCTAATTGATACAAGGCAGAGAACTTCACAAGCTAACAGACAGAAATAGAGTGTAAAAGAGGGTTTTAGGGTCATTTCATATGCATTGAATCACTCTAGAGTGTAAAAGAGGGTTTTAGGGTCATTTCATATGCATTGAATCACTCTATTTGCGCATTAATTAACCGATGTACAAGGACCATTTCAAGATCATAGTATTATCTTTCCATTAACGTGATTTGAGATGAAATATTGTCTAAATTAGTGTATTGGAATAGTGGGGGAGGTAAAATTTTGAAAAAGTGGCCATCAGAGTCATTTTCATCGAACATGGAGCGTTTGTGGATTATTTTGTGCTCCGAAGAAAAAGGGATCAAAGAATATTCTGCATCTCATCTTGATTTGTGTGTTGACATCATAGGAGCACAAGCATTATTATAGGTGGTCCCTTTGGAATCATTTCCGTCGGAAAGAAATAATACATAGATTGATTTATACTCCTATGAGAGGGTATCAAAATCATATTCTTCTTTAACGTGGATTTATGTGCCAACAAACTGAAGTTGTAAAGAGTTAAAGGTACACCATTGAACCTTGTAATTCAGATCTCAACTGACCATAGAAATCATTGAACCTCGACGAAGACAGTATTGAAAGCATATTCATCTTTAACATTGATTTGTGTGTCAATAGAGTGAAGTTGTAAAGAGTTAAAGGTATGTCATCAGAGCTTGTAATTCAAATCTCAACAGACTACAAAAATCATAGAACCCCGATGAAGACGGTATCGAAAGCATATTCCCTTTTCTCGAAAAAAGTGTTATCCCAAGAGACCGAGAGATAAGTAGATGTGTGAATGTCATTGGAATGGGTCAAAAGCTAATCAAAATTTGCCAAGTCGTAATATTATTGCCACATAAGTTATCTGGACTTGGAAGCTACAATACTTGAATGTTTATTCCCAACCAACAATTAGTTGACATGTATAACACTAGAGAATACGTCGTACGCTCGATTTGTCAGACTGTATAAGTTGGGGTCGAAAATTATTTGCGAGGAAGAATACTCAAATATAGATGATTTCGATAGAACCCTTTACGATATGGAAATTGGAAAGGTTTAGTTTGGAATATGATTCGGATGTGAGTGCATTTTATCTCGACTCAGACTTAGGCAAAAAAGGCACAAGTGGGAATCTCCTTGCACACATCAAGTCGATAAAAGGGTTTGTGTGTTTGAGAAAAGTGAGGGGAAAAAATCAATTTCTAGGAAGAAGGATTGATTGATGTAGTAGTGGAGGTCATCACTTAACTTCAAACTATAGATAACAATGAAAGGGAAACATTATAAACTACATAAACAATAGGAACACTTTCCCTATGCCAACACCTTTCCAATCACGTAGAAATATAGTACCTTGTAAAAATTTTAGAATGGGGAGAACCCACTTAAACACATTTTTAAAGTGGGTTGTTGTGGGGAAGCCACAACACTATCTCTAATCACATTGAGTCTGTTTTATACACATGTATGTGTTGGCACAAGGGAAGACCCAAGTTTCAATGCTTAACAACGCACTAACAAAACCCCGACTACCGGCCCTTTCAACAACACCTGCAAAGCAGGCGAAGTCTCACCTGAGGTAGAAGCAGGGGGGGTTACAGGACGCATGTGTCTATAACCAGGATGGGACACAAATCTGTGATAATAACACTTAGCATAATATTATTTTAAATCTTAGGAAGTGACATGAATTAGTTTATTAAACCTATTAACATCATAGAACATACTCAAATATAGATTGGCGCAGTAACAACAAATGAAAATATACCCTGAGCACTTAGCACTTAGCAGTATAAGTTAAATCTAGCATTCATTTACCCTTAACAAAAGTAAAGTACTTAAGCAACAAAGGATCTATATATTACACATCATAATCAAATCACTAAGCAGATTCACAACATAAATAATATAGCACAAAGCAAACCATGAGACACCAGATATACGTGGTTCACCCCAGGGTGGGGATACATCCAAAAACCACTTCGCCTCTTTATTATTCACAAAATATTAAATTCATTCACTCCTGTTCACTAATCCATAGAGTCAAGCTTCGCACAATCTTGGAGATCCACGCACTAAGCACTAGATCCTCCTTCCAAAACTAGGTCAATGCATAGAGCCAACTCTCTATCGAGCAAAAATCCTTAACACATATACATTCCTTTGCACAAAAAAACTCAAACTACTTGTAGTTATCTACTTATACAATACATTCTTCTTTATTTATACTTTTACAAACCCTTAGAATAAGGCCTAAACATGGGAAAACCCTATGGGCCGACATCCCATAAGCCCGTTACAAAACCCTAGAGGACCCTTTATTGGGTCCACATAACCTTCAAAATCGGTGAGATCCACGATATCAGGTCCGCCTAGGCACTCCTTCTTTGACCAATGTGTCGAAGTCCAAAAGTGGGCCAAACTGACCAAAGTTTCCCCAAAACTTGGTGGAGGGCCAACAGGCCCCCAACACTCACCCGCGACTCGTCCCAAGTCACTCAGGTCCAAACAATGATGCTTCGAAAGCCTCGAGATTAACTCGAGATGCTTCGACTTTCTACCTCACCTGAGCCTCCTGCTGAGCAAGCTTCTGGATTGTTTTCTCTGTAACAAGCCCTTCAAGGCACTGTTCTACTACTGTAACCACTTGTTCTAATTGTGAACCCTGGCCATCGATCTCCTCGAACACCTTGTTGGCTTCATCCTGCACAGGTTGTAACTTCTGTGTGACATCCATCACCTTACCATGGAGGGAAGTGATATGTTGTTGTACTATGCCTTGCTCTTGGGATCTCTTCATCCTTTCTATTGTGGTGAGTATCTTCATTTGCACTTGCAATGAAAATGCTTGTTGTTTCACCTCCTGTAACTGTGATTTTAGCTTCTTTACCTTTGGATCCTTGATGAGGCATTCATATGTCTGGGATATTCTATCACTTAATTGTTTACATTCTAAGGTGAGGGATATTATACTTTCTACTTTTTTTTTTTGAGATCTCCTCCCTCTGGTCACCCACCTCCTACGGGGTGCTCAACATTGTTCGGACCTCCAATTCGGTTATCCTAGCCTGAAGCTGTTGGAGGGTCTCTATGAGATTTGGTTATTGACTCTTTCACCTCCTATACCAAACTTGGATCAGAGTGACATGATTTACTTACAACTTCTTTGACCACGACATGTTTTACGAGAAGCTTCTCTTTTTCCCTCTGTAGCTAGGATTTTTCCTACTGGAGCTTCGTCTGAAGCTCTGCTTTCTCGCTTTCATGGGAAACTACATTGTCCTACACTTCTCGTAATTTTTCTAGGACTTCGTCTTTCTCCTTTTGCAAGGCTTTTGTAGACTTATCCTTCTATTCCTAATCTCTTTGGAAATAGGCTTTTGTTGCATCCAAAATCCTTCTTAACTGGGCTAGTTCGTCCTCCAATTCTGCAGTCTATGATGAGAAAGGCACAGATGACATAGTAGGTATTGCGCGAACTAAGCAAACAACTTGCTGCACTTCCTTTAATTCTATCTCAATCCTTCTGTATAAATACTCCTACTTCTCTCCATATCTCTGCAACATTTCTTCAGAGGCATCCTCCATAGCTTTGCGGACTAGACTGATGTCGTCCTCGGTGAGAGTGGCCTCCAACTATGGCTTATTGGTGCGTGTTTTCTTCCTTGCTTAAGGTTTCTTTGGAGAAAATTTCCTCTTTTTCGGTCTCACTGTCCCAACAGGGGGATCTTCAGGTGGTGTAGCTTCTCCTCCTCCTTGCTCTTCTTCTCCTTCATCTCCTCCTCCCTATCCTTTTTCTTTTTCTTCTCCTCCTCTGGCGAGCCAGACTGTTTATCTCTAGAAGTGTTGTCCTCTTCATCACTCTCTATGTCCTGGAATTCAACCTACTTTTTTTGCTTCTTCGTCCCACTGGATTGTGTGACATGTTCAACTCATGTAACTATCGGGCTTCCTATGGTGTCAGTGTCAGATAATTCTGCATCAACTATAGGTACAAGAAATTCCTTTGTTCATTCCTTTGTAATTTGCTCCATATCTTCATCTGTCAGCTTGTAGTATGATTGTAATTCTTCCCAGTGCTCATCTCTTGCGTGGTGATGTAAATGAAATGGGGATTAGTGTGGAACTTCACTATGGGTTGGTACTGATGTAGGGTTCATGGTGTCAAATGCGAGAATGATTCGATGGAGACCTTTAACTATTGATAGTATCCATGGAACATGACATTGGACTACCACTGCTTCATCATTTCGTTGGTATACCATAGGGTGGAAAACCAAGTGGCCAATGGCTTTGAAGGTTCAGTCTCTGGGAAGGTAGTTCCTTCAGGCATCTTCCAAGCCAAAAATGCGATCAAGATGATCAACTAGTTTTAATGAAATTCGTATCCTAAGTCCTGGGCTTCGTGAAAATCCTTTTCTAATTCATTGACAAGGTAGTTCGCTAATTTCATCTGCATGCCCTAGACACACTTTCCTGCAAGGTCCACCACGAACCTTGTGACCTGTGTTGGGCGGTTCTTCCTCACTAGCTTGTTAGCTAAGAGATGGAAAGTGAGGTGCACCGTGCCATCCTATATAGAGGCTACCTTGTAACCTCGCTTTCCTTTTTCTACCTCTTCGTAAGCTTTCTTGATGCGTTGTGCTAACGAATGGTTTGAGGCCTTCCTTGGATAAAACTATTGAGGGCTAGGACCCTTCACACTTAAACCTATGATCCGGTGGATCAACGCTGGATCCACAGTAATCCTTCTATCAAGCCATATATATCCTCCATGATAACACGACAGAAGGAGTTTAACGCAAGTGTTAACCTCCTGGTGGCGACCAAAATGCGGGATCTTCATCATGTTCAACATGGTGGACTGGGCCAACCCCTTAATCCATGGATATGAGACGAGGAGAGGTTTCTTTTTGGTTTTCTTTTTTAAGTAGTGGTGGGGAGCTAACATGGTGCAGTTCTTCTGATATCCTAAGTTGAAGTCGTTGTTCTTCAACAACGAGATCTGTCCTAATTGACTCCCGACTATGAAAATTCCTTTCAGAATGTACGCAGTGAACATGAAGTACTCAAAATCTCAATGGATACTATCACGGTTAACAGCGCCAGCCAGAGGTGTAATATATTCAGGTAGGATCGACGATATCTACTTCTTGTTAACCAGATCACCACGATGCTTGCTTCTGTTTTCAGTTACGGGGTTGACACAGGCGGAACGACGTCTAGTCGAAGGGGAAGCCTGTAGTCCCCTAATCGACGACACCTACATACCTTCATATATCGGTTTGTCGACCATTAGCTTCTTAATAACTTCCTCGACAGACTTCTCCAATTCGCTAGGTTCGCTCGACATTCTATCTTTTAACATACATGCGGGGTAGACAAACAGACAGGTGGGGTAGACAAACAGACAAGCGAGGTCTAGTTTTA
Source organism: Picea abies (assembly GCA_900067695.1). Taxonomy (NCBI): domain Eukaryota; kingdom Viridiplantae; phylum Streptophyta; class Pinopsida; order Pinales; family Pinaceae; genus Picea; species Picea abies. Next base: position 307 of record CBVK0101275648.1, on the reverse strand, counting down.
GATATCACAACTTGACACTTGGACAATTCTATGCTTAGCTCAATCAATCATGGGTAGAAAAAAAGTGGTCCCAGTGTAATGACCGACGAGTTAAATAAATGGGTTATCATGATAAATCTTCCAATGGCCATGAAATGCTTCCATCAATGTAAATCTATTCATTATGGCATGGTCTCAATGTCAAAAAGAGGTCATAAACCCATAAATGTGTTTTCTAACCGTTATGGAGAGTCATTTTAATGGTCGGGGTACCTCCAATGGTCATATAATTTCACGAGGGAGAAGTCCAATTCTGCATGGACCTACT
>CBVK0101275638.1:0-12445 GCA_900067695.1 Picea abies | reverse complement strand
TTAAAAACGCAGATTGTTTTCCTAGAAATTAAGAAATCTTAGGGTTTTATTTGCATATTTTTGTTTGTCGCTGAAAAAATGTCCAACATCCCTAAAAACAAGAAGGATCCAACATGGGCTCATTGTCATTTGAATGAAAAAAAACATAAGTATGCAATTATTGTGGGAAGACAGTTAAAGGTGGGGGTATCCATAGGTTAAAAGAACACTTAGCACGTGAAAAAGGCCAAGTAGAAGGTTGCACAAAAGTCTCTGATGAATTAAACTTGGAGATGCAAAATCTTCATGAATCCTACCAAGCAGAAAAAGCTAAGGCCAAGAAGATTAAAAAAGATGTGGGGAAAAGTCAAGCTAATGATCCTTTTACTATTCCTAGTTTTCATGTTGGATTGGGAGTGGGACATAGAAATGAACTTGAAAATGTTTCTTCTGTTGGCCCTAGTGCATCAAGTTTGAAGAGAGCATGAAAAGGGCGTGATTCTTTCTTTGTACCCCACACCACCCATGGTTCTCAACCCACCATTGATGCTAAATGGAAGAAGATAGAGAAGGAGGTTGCTTGGGAATGCATTTCTAGATGGTGGTATGATGCAGACATACCATTCAATGCTACTAATTCTGCATATTATCAGCCTATGATAGATGTCATAGCTACATGTGGTCCCGGCTTCAAAGCCTCGAGTTTTCACAATATCAGAGGGTCACTTTTACAAAATGAGGTCCAATGAATACATCATAGAGTTCAAGTGTAAGTTTTAAACCTGTGACGTAAAGCAATGCATATAGATTCTTAAGAAAAACAGAAATTAATCAATGGCTCATACACAGTACACAGAGATTTACGCTAGAAACCCTTAACCGAGAGAAAACCAACCTTCCTTGGTGCCGCACCTTTCAACACTTCATTGTATTAATTTCACCATTCACCATACAATATATACAATGTTTTAGGTATTTTGTAGCTACCAAAACCCTAATCCCTTAATCCGAGATTAATTTAGAAAACTGCTAAAAATAGAAAAATCCGTTCGAATAGCAAAAACCGCCAAAAAACAAAATTTGGGGCGCTACCCCGAACCTTGTCAGCTCTGGGCTACTACCCCAAGCCAAAGGTTGCATGTAACCAAGTGGGGCCAAACCTGGGACCCCCCTAGGAAAGCGCCCAACGCACACAACACAAAGGGCGAAGGAAGTTGGGATCATCTGATGCAATTGTCAAATCTGACGCACTCACACACACACATGCAAATAATATAACACATACCCAACAATGTTGGATGTTTGCATAGGATCAACACTAAATTGTTGGGATTCCATCTTTCCATAGATATTGGAGTAGGTTGATATTTTCATAGGAGGTGGAGGGGGAAGAGTGAGTAGCACTAGAAGAGGTTTCAACGACCTTAGGAAAAATAGGATTTTTATATGCACATACTCCTCCTTATTATTCTTCTTTTAATCCTCCTCTCTTTTATTTCTTGGGCCCTAGTTCTTCTTCACCATCTCCTCCTTTCCTTTTTTATTTTCTTTCTCTTGTCTTCCTTGTCCTTGTGTTCCTCCTCATGTACTTCTTTCTTTTTTTCTTTTCTTTCTCTCATGAACCTTATCCTTGTATTTGTCCCCATTTGTCTCAGTAGAATTTCAATCTCCCACCACCAGAGATATTAGGCCCTATTAGATTTGTTAATAGGTTTTTTGTTATTGTGGAGGAGGGTTATTTTCCTACTACTCCTTTCCTTCATTGCTAAAATTCGTAGGGGCTAAAGGACCAAGAGCATGATCCCTTTGCCCAAATCTACAATCATTTTCTTGAATTCCCTATCTTGTTCCTTAGCAAGCATGAAGGTGGATTAGAAGTCATCCATTTTATTGATAGGAGTTATTTTGTAATGTGATTTACCTAGGCCTCGAGACCTTTTCTCTTCTTTGGGCATCTTCCAAGGACCTTGCTAAAACTTTCCTATCCCTCCTATGGTCTTGAATCCCATAGCCTTGGCCATCAAGCATCCATATTTATATGTGAGGTTACACTCACTCTCTCCTTGGGTAATTACTTGGGATATAGTATTTTCTTTCTCTTGATCCTCTCCTTATATTTGGGGAAATCAAACCCTCACGAATTCTAATGCATCCCCATCATCCTCCTAGAATTAATAATACATTTTGGAGACTTCTACATCAATAGGAATTGAGACATAGGGATATTTTTCATTTTTTAGATAGCTTCTTATAACCCACCAAGAAACCCTTTATGTTTTTCAAAATTTTCCTCAACAACCTTATCCCTTTGATCACGGGCCAATGCCACAAATTTAGTGCCATAGTCCATAGGGCATGCACCTTCCTTCTTATAAAGTGTATAATAAGAGGGCACATCATGTTTTTATATCTATAGGGTAGCCAAGGCTTGTGTAATAGCCTCCTCTAGATTATTCCCCTCAATAGTCATGATTTCCCATACTTCTAGTAAGGATCCTCCATCAGCCATTTTTTCCTCCTAGCTTACTTTCATGATCCTTAGGCCCTATGGTATTTTTTCCCTAGCTTAAGGTGGGGAAAAATGGGATCATACTTCTAGGGTTTATCCAAGGGAAATTTCATGGTCTTAAATATCTTGTTAGCCTCTTTACTAACCTTGGGGTTGATGAAGGCATAACCCCCCATGAAAATAGGGTAAGTCATATATACCTTCTTCTTCAACCTCAAAAAATATTTCTCATCTACTTCGAACAATTGCCTCACATATTATAGCAAAAGCATTATATGGGTTAAAAACATGGGCAACCCATAAGGAGCTAGGTTTTACTCATATATTATGATTATTGCAAAGTCCTCGCCTAGGAACCAATCTCCCCTTCTTATCTTAGATCCCACTTAGAGACAAGGCTTGATCTCTCCTGGAACTCTATCATTATTTATGAAATAGGTTAGGCACATGGTTTTTGCATATTTCTTTACATGGAAATTAGTCAATACACCTAATAGGTTCCCCTTCCTTATTGACCTTTTCCAACCGCAAGTGATCCATAGGGGGTGCTTGGTGGAAGATGTATAGTTAAACCAAATCAGAAGGAAAAATGAACAACTTATAAATATGAAATTTCATCAATTGGTCCCTCGTGGAATTGGATATGGCTTTGGCATATTTGAAAGTGGGAACTTTATTTGGAAGGCCATGAAAGCGGTCTAGGATGGCCAATATTGGTTCATCCACAATTAGATCATCCTCTCGGCCCAATATGAAGGGAAAGAGGGTAATTGACTCTTGGACCCATTTGGGGAATTGCTTGATTCAAATGAAGGTGGTCAATTTGGCAGGGGGCTATCATATGGCCATATGTTTTGGATCAAATAGGACTCTTGGATGTCAAAGGGGCTAATGTATCGTGTCTTTTAGGAGTAATGGGGAATATGAATCTAGTTTGGTTAGTGGAAATGATAGACGAGGAAGATCGATTGAAATTATGAGCACAAAGACTCATGAATTCAAGGAAGAGGTATGTGTTGAGGGTGATGTGTTGGGCTAACCTAGAGGACAAATAAGGTGTCAACTCAATTTTTTGCATGAATTAGTAAAAGGAATTTGGGTTATCAATTTATTGGGTGCGGAAAACTATAATGCAAGGTTGGCTATCCTTGCAAAACTGTCCAGAAAAGGGGGTATTCTAGAGGAAAAATTGTCTCTCATGTCGGAGTGATAGCTTGAGGACTTGGTAGAGGATTCTTCATACCTGAAAGTGACTTTATTAACTATTGTATTTGGAAAATATGAAATAACATATAACAAGGAATCTAATTGGTGTAATACCCTATACCAAGCATCAAATAAATCAGTAAATCAAAGAATGTAAGAAATAAAAGAGATAAGAGAGACAAGGTTTACATGGTAAAACCTTAATGTGGGGAAACATCCATGGAAGTTGACCTATTCTATTCTTCAGATAAACCCTCCAATCTTATAATGAAAGAGCATCCCCACATATTCATTACCTCACATTACATTTTTACACCTAAAGGGCGTCCTTCTCCTCGATTATATATGCGAGAGTGAAATGAGAAAAAATCTCATAATGCATGTGTGATAAACCATTTTTACTAGATAGTTATTGAGGAATAACTTTACAAAATGCCATAGGCATGTACATGAGACCACTAGGAAATCATTAACACATTCAACATTAACTACGAGTAATTTTACCATTTTCTTCTTTGAATTTAGAATTCAAAAGGGAGGTGAATGGTATAAATTACCCAAATAGATGCTTAGATATAAATGACATTTTAAGTTGTTTGTCCAAATGATACAGGAAGCGTCAGTTTCAGGAGGTTAGATCATTGAATATTTACAGTTCTTTTTTTTCATTGGAGCTCACAATCTTATTCTAGACTTTATCAAATGTGGAAAGGAGAGGCCTCTTTAGTATTCTTTAAAGCCAAAATCTTGTAGTCATGTGGCCATTAAAATCACAATCTTCTTCTTAATTGGAAAATTTGTGTAAATTTTGTTAATCACCAAGTGGGTCTTGATACATGGCAAGGAGATCTAGGATATTTAATCTTAACCAAATGTCTAATATTATTGGTCATCACTGATTTTGTGGGCGACACACGTTTTAACACTGGGAAGGAATCCTTCCCTATTGATGGATTGTAAACCAAAAATCTATATTAGAAGGGATGATTTGGGTCATTTGTGGAACTTTAGTGATCTTTGTTATGAATAGGCTAAGTTTCCCTACAAATGACCATAGGTTGTTGATCTTGATCAGTGGGGCTAATCTCAATCATCCGTGGCATGCAAGATACCATAATTTTTAACACTAGGGAGGCATCCCCCACCAATGGTTTCTATACCATTGATCTTCATCTATGGGATGATTTGGTCCATTTGTGGCAATGTTATTACCTTGCTCATTTTCCTCCCTTAACTTTGCACAAATGTCTTAGAGTCGACATTCATATCTAGTGGGGAGAATCCTAACTATTTGTTACGTTGCAATCTTTTACACTAGAGGAACAATCCCCACTAATGATATTTGGACTATAGATCTCTACTCGCAAGGGAAATCCTATTCATTTGTGGCTCTTGGTATGCTCCTTACCAAAGATCTAAAGGGATTTGTGTAATCTCTGTTAGTTGTGTCTTGGAAAATGAGATGTCCATTTTTCATGACATCATTGGTATGTTTACCTTTCTACTTCCTCAACTCCCTGTGGATAGATGTGAGTTTTCGATTTGATTATGTGGGCATGATCTTGGCTATCCATGATAATGTCAGATGTTTTAAAGCAGGTTTAAGTTGGGGTTGTGAGCCACTTACTACCACTAATGTGCTTTCATTATCATTGTTGATTTGTTTGTAGTCTAATAAAAGCCCCACCTTTACCCAAGACCATGAATATGTAGTTTGTCTTAGGATTTTGCAAAAAATATGTATGTGCTTGAGGTAAGATGCCATACATAGGGGTTTCTAGGGCCTATAATGCCTAGGTGGGTTTTCTCAAAGGATAAATGAGTAAGGAAGCATGAGATTTTAGGTAGAAACACGATATTTTGTCAGTTTAGTGGCAAAGGAAACATTTCTAAGTATGATTCATGGATTTACGTTGGACCCAAAGGACAATTTTTTTAGGGGTGGGTCTCCCCATGGCACAATGCACCCTTTTAATTACAAAACTTTATGACACAAAAACCCAAATTATTGTTGACTAACGATACATTTTATTTCCAACAACATAAATTATCAATTGAAGAATGAATATTTGTATTCATCAAAAATGATGAAACTTAAATAACTAATAAAGTATTTTCCTAAGTAAAGGCCCAATAAATATCCTAAATAGCCTTAGCCACCTCAAATGATATTCTAAATCCCAATTAGACCCCTTCTATGTACATTCATATGTGTGAACTTTTCTTCTCATTACCTTGACGGAAATGCATGTTTACCTCCAAATGTGTAACCACACATGCATATAAGTCATCACCCACACCTTCTTTAACACCATGGAGTGCAACTCTATCTTCTCTACCATCTCAAGTTTACAAACTTATTATGCTCTATGTTGTAATGACCTTCATATTCATGTTTTATTTCCACCCATTATCAATATTCATCTTCTCCAAATTAACAAACATGAAAACAAATGACCAATATTAAAATCTACACAAACCAACAACCACCAACTATCTATCAAAAATATTGTAATTAACATAAACTTAAAACATTCCCAATTGAATAGAAACAAAATATTTAACTTTTAACAATGGCAAATTTTCAAAAAAATATTTCAATATAATGGAAAAAACAACAAATAATAAATATATCTCCAACATATATCGCATCATACTGTATGAAACCATCATAATAAATTGAAAATCTCTATTAACTTTGTCCCTAAATCCCAACTTAATCCAAAAATGGCATGCATTTGGGTACGTAGAACGAAACTACATCATAAATGAAATAACTATGAAAAATAAAGAGCCTAACACCTACATGCAACAATGCTGAATGAATTTAGTTGGGACCACTCTTCTATGAAAATTGAAACTATGACCAAAAAACAATTATAACAATACAAATTTCACTTTGTATAAAGATTTTTTCGTTAATGTGACTATATGGAAAAACAATTTTTATTATAGTTGTTCACATGATTATTTACATTAAATAAAGTAAAGTATAAAATACAATACATATAGTCGATATGTCCGAGTGGTTAAGGAGACAGACTTGAAATCTGTTGGGCTTCGCCCGCGCAGGTTCGAACCCTGCTGTCGACGACACCGTCCGTTTTAGTACTACGTCGCCCACCTGAAATCAATTCTCCATTTTTATTCTGAGATTTTGTGTAATGACCATTATCTTTTGTTCAAATTGTCAGATATTGTCTCGCCTAGTATCGAGCATTTATTGAATTTACTGAATTCTTCCTATATCAAATCTGTACAATGGATTGCCAAGTAAAATTGTTTATGATGATTTAGAAGTTACAGGTTTAAATTCCGATTAGTAAGATATTTACATTTCTATAGACTATAGCAGTCAAATCTCTGCTTAAGGTTGGTAATCAAATTTGTACAATGAATGAATTGCCAAGTAAAATTGTTTATGATGATTTAGAAGTTACAGGTTTAAATTCAGACGAGTAAGATATGTACATTAGGTTTAAATTCAGATGAGTAAGATATGTACATTTTTATAGATTATAGCAGTCAAATCTCTGCTTAAAGTTGGTAATCAAATTTGTACATTGAATTGTCAATCTGTACAATAAATTGTCAAGTAAAATTGTTTATGATAATTTAGAAGTTACAAATTTAAATTCAGACGTTCTATAGACTATAACAGTGAAATCCATGCTTAAGGTTGGTAATCAAACCCGACGAGTAAGATATGTACATTTCTATAGACTATAGCAGTCAAATTTCTGCTTAAGGTTGGTAATCAAATTTGTACAATGAATTGTCATGAATTGTCAGTCTGTACAATAAATTGTCAAATAAAATTGTTTATGATAATTTAAAAATTACAAGTTTAAATTGTTTATGATGAGTAATCAATTTTCACTTTTGAATACTTTGAAGATTAAGTTAAAGTTATAAGCAACATTGATGGATTTGTTTGACATTTGAGGAATGGATTCGAATTCAAAGATAAATAGTCGAATCAAGTAGTGGAGATCAAATTCGAATGGAGTGCCAAGCAGTTAATCCACCCATTGTAGGTGGGAATTGTTTGATGTTGATAGATAACTAATTTTTGTTTGACATTTGAGGAATGGATTCGAATTTGTCAGTGGTAGTTGTTTGATGTTGACAGGTAACTAATTTCGGTCGGCATAAAACTGTGTTCTTTTTCTTTACTTGATTTTCTTGACATGGTTTGTTATAAATTCTTAAACGCCTATAAATACATTCAATTGAATTAATCATGTTTTGGACTTAGGGGTGTGAGCAAGCCTTTGTAGAGTTATTCTCCAACCTTGCAAGACATAAATTATATTTTATGCTCTCATTTGGTACATTTTCTTAGAAGTAGAAAATGGATAAATATGATAAATAAAAAATGTACCTTGCATAATGACATTATGTAAGGAAACTATGTACCATTTTAGTTGTGTGCATTGTAGTTTGTGATCTTTCACATCTCAATTACTATGCATTTCAATTTTAGAGATCATATTTTTTGTGACTTTATTTATCTAGTTGGATATCCATCTCTTTGATGTAATATATTCATGATAATAATATTTTATTTATCTAGTTTGTTATTTATCTCTTTGATTCAATATATTCGTGATAACAAAACTAATGCTCCATTGTTTCAATTTAAAAAACTCCCACATTAATTCTTATATTACTCCCCACAAGTCAAATTCATAATTATTGATGTCACAATATTGATTCATGATCAATATAGAATTGAGTTATAGAATGGTTAAAGGTTTGGTGGGTTTCTTTTATTGAGTCAATGAAATTCTAGATGCAACATTTGTGGAAAATTATGGTCAAATGGGCTAAGTTTTGGTTTGGTATGTCCAACCTCATCTTGTAGGGTTCATAATGATAGATAGGAATAAAAAGTTGAGGGGTAGAAAAAGATGTATTCCATAGGTGAAAATTCAAAAAGAAATTGTGTGCTTTGTTTTTCGGCATTAGATGGCAACATAGCCAAACCCCTACGAAATTTGATATGAAAATAGAAGAACCCTTCTTACCATGGAATTTGACACCTCTGATGTTTGTCAAAATAATGACACTGAGTTTTTGGCATACCTAGAAGCACCTTTTGCAACTATAAGAAAATATTTAGAAAAGGTGACTCGAAGGTAATGAATGGTAATAGTGGATTACAAAAAGATAAATCAAATACTATTCCAACAGTTTCTAATGTTCATATGGTTATGGGCAAAAAATTAGATAAAGCTCCACATCTAACTAATTCAATGTATGCCAAGGTGGAACAAGGATTCCTATCCAATTATTTCCTTCAAATAAGACCGGAAGTCTACTTCTAAAAATAACCAATGAGAACCTTGATATCTTGAATCTTCTTCAAGTGTCGCAATTCCATTTTAGCAAAGATAATGAGAAACTATTTATTGGGTGTTTCAATAAAAAAGAATATTTTATCTGCAAGGTGTGATGAATTTGTCTTTATCACCCAAAAATATTAGAGGAAGCAATGATATAGCCTAAGTAAAATAGTGACTGGAAATTCAAGTATCCCACAATAAATATACCACAAGTTTTCATCATATGTACTATGCCATGCTCTACATTTTCGCTTTTTGGGGGGGAACATTTTCTTTGCATTCTACAATTTCAAGTGTTTTTTTGGGCAACATTTTCTAAATTGAAGGTTTTCTTCAACAATTTTTTTGAAAGTGGAGGTTTTCATAAGCAATATCTTCATTTATTAAAGATATTTTTTTTGAAAGTAAGTTTTCTTAAATGATTCATTTCAAAGTCAATATTTTTTTTGAATATTTTTTGTTATAATGAAAGTTTTCTCAAGCAAATTTTTTCAAGATCAAAGTTTTTTTTAACTTTAGTTTAAAATCAACTTTTTATCCAAAACTTATTTTAAAGCAACTTGGTTTATTGCACATTTTTTTCCAAGTTTTTTAAGATATGATTATAAAATTGATTTTTTTGTTTCTTTTAAAAAATATTTTTTTGAGCTATAAAGTTTGATGTTTGAAATTATATTTCTTGTTATAAAATGTTGATTTTTTCAAAAACCTTTTCATATTGAATAATCATGGGCAACAAAAGGAACCACAGGAAAACATATGATCGCACTCGGGACGATACTCATTGTAAAGAACAAATGAAAGAGTACCATGGAAGAAAGAAACAAGAACGTGCAAATATTGAAGGAACAAGTGATGATAATGTAAATAGAGATTTGCATCATGATGTTCAACAAGAAGAAATCCAACCAGGTATGCATACATAATATAGATTATGTTTATAATTCAAAAAATCATTGTCTAATATAATTGATTGTAATTTGGAAAATATTTTGCAAAAAATAGAAATAGATTTGTCTCATAATATTTATGAAGTTGTTGAAGTTGAAAAATGAAGCAGAAGTTGAACCACCTACATGTGTGTGTGTCCATAAAAGTTGTTTTTGTAATTTTAAATAATTTAAATTATGTTTATAGTAGATTTTCATTAAAATTTATAATGAATACAAGATGAACACTTGTAGATTTTAATTAATTTATGATTCAATTTAGTTTTTAAATGTAATTTAATGTATATTTTCTATATAATGTATTTGAAATTTTTATGTTTACAACTTAGAAAATTGAATCTATGTTAATTTCAAGTGTTTTTAACTTAATAGATTTAATTTAGATTTTAAATTAAATTGAAATATGCAGGTGATATCAATATTGGTGATGAAATGCTAGAAAATGTTGATATTGACAAATTTGAGGACAAAAAACTTGACCATGTTATACGATACCGTGTTGAAATGATTTATGAAAAAAAATTCAAAAATGAATCGGAAGCAACACAAGCTCAAATTTGGAGAGGTCTGGTTAGGTCGAAATAGTTAAAAGAAGCTACATCATTATTGGGTATTCAAAAATCGACAAAAGATAGAAAGGTGAAACAAAATGTCTTTGAAAATATAACTGGTGCATTAAAATATCTTGGAAAATCTAGAAAAAAAATGTCAATGTTACACATAGAATAATACAAACAACAATTTTTTCATCTAGCAATATAAAATATTGTTTAACACAATAGATGGCAAACATGATGGGAACCTCAAGAAAAACATTGTACAAACATAGAAAATTACGATTGCAAATATATGAAAATGACGAACTTGCTTGTTGGGAAGTTATTTGTAGACAATCCTACAAAGATAGACTTGCAGAAAATGCTAAAGCTATGGCCCATCAATATTGGTTGGAAAATTATCATGTTTCACCAAATGCAAGGGATGTGTAGCGATGAAGAATAACATGAAATCGATATGAACACCATGCAAAATAGATATTCGAAATGACACAAATAGAATTATTCAATAAGTTCAAAGAGGATCACAATAAACTTAATATGTCCATCAATACACTTGTCCAACAAAAAACATGGTATGCTAAACTTGGTATGTTTGTGAAACTTGTTGTTGTCACTATCATGTTGAATTTGAGTTATATTACGACACTTTTCTTGATTTTGGTAAAACATTTTGGGTAAGTTCACCTCCTCCTTCCACAATTTGTGTTTTTATATCCCAAACTCTATGTGAAAGAGAAGGTGATGAAATTTTACCAAAAAAATGTGTCGGTGTAAAAAAAATTGATCATTGTGAAAATCTAGCTTTATTTCACAACAAGTATCTTATTGATATGAATGATCAATCCTTGTCCAATATAACAATCAATTAGAAGATATATGAATATATCAATGTTACTACTAGGAATTCTTCAAATGTTATTTCCAAAAGGATTGATTTTTTAAAAAATCTGCTAATAGTGAATCAACGTGAGATTCAAAATTGTATTGTGAGAGATAAAAAAAAAATGATTTCTTCCTACACATAATATTCAATCATAAGGGAATGGGTTTTCATACAAATTCCAAATGGTAACATCCCCAGTTTTAATCCATTTTAATTCTAATGTAATCATGTAAATGTGATTTAGGTTTGTAAGCCTATGAGTTGGGGAAAAGAGCCTGTATTGGTTTAATGTGGCTGGAGGACAAATGGTATATTGTGAGCATTGAAATAACTAATAAAAATAGAAATCGTTGGCTATGATATGAAAGGAATGAAGAATGATGGGGGGATATGATTCCACAAGATATGGATCCAAGGGGGAATTAGTCATGGGTATTAATTCAACCCACATTTATGAATTATGATCATTATGTATAACCTTCTATTTTTCTAATTGAGTGTATGAGAACCCAATCATTTAACTCATGTAAGAGGGTGGGTGTGAGTGGTCACATCCCATAGTTATNNNGTGGTCACATCCCATAGTTATTGGAGAGTATGGGCTAAGGTACAATCATCTTTGGGAAAAGTTTAAGTAAAGTCAAGCAAGAAAGCAAGGAGGGGAAATTTGTATGGCTAAGAGGGATGTTTTTTGGACAATCACGTCTTTGCAGAGAGAACAATTTTCACATGTATTTTTTGGGGCAACAAAGGAGGAGAAGAGGGATGGGAAGAAGATCAACCATGGTATACTCGAAGGTAGTCATTGTTTGGTTGTTATTTTGTGTTGAGAGAGAGGCATGTGTGCCTGTAAATTGGGTTGTGATCCCATGGTGAGATTTTTCTGTGGAGGAAATGACTCAGAGCCTTGTGAAGGCCGTTATGAGAAATCATGATGCAACTGAGAGTTCCTAGTGTTCCCAACTGAGTAATTCTTATCCAACCGAATGCACTATGGGGACTGATAAAAG
>CBVK0101275554.1:0-11698 GCA_900067695.1 Picea abies | reverse complement strand
TATATATATATATATATATATATATATATATATATATATGACCAAAAAAAATATTGTCATTCATTAAAACAATTTGCATATGACAAATCTTTGGTAGTTCACCTTTTACATTTTTGCGAAAGAAAAATGGTCTTCCAGCAATATGTTGAATTTATGTTTAATTATTAAATTCAAGCATTTATGTTTATATTACCATCTTTTTCACCGATGTCTAAAACAGTTTTGTAAAACTGATATACACAGATGTAAATACCTAAAACATAAGTGAGAAAAAAAGGAATGTTTTTAACATCTGAATCTACGGCTTCACCCATGATGATTGCCAAATTATTAACCCAAAAATGGATGGATGGTATTGATCGCAGACAGCTATTTGAACAAGTTGAGTGACAGACAAAAGGCAGGGAGGCATTGGCTCATCATCAATCACGAGCAACATACCATACCAGTAACCATACCCCCTGGCCCTCCCTTTCCCTCCTCGTCTGTTACATTGTGAGGTACCCAAGCCCGAGGGAATTTCGGGAAAATCATTTCGTATATCTGCTCTTCTGATCACCATGCGAATCGTCCACATCATCTCAGAAGAGGCCGAAAACTGGCATTGTTTTACATCTGTATATCCTTACAAAGTAGGCAAGAACCGACGTCCTGCAACCATTATATATGAGCCATACCCGTTGTCCGCTAATAATAATAACTAGATAAAATACAATAAAAATACATTCAGCAGACTAGAGCCAAAAACCAAAAAGACAAATCCAAATCTGTCGCTGACATCTGTTTTGACATAACAGTGAAGCTTTCTGGCCATGGTGTTTGTTTGTTTCTGAAAGCGGTTTCGGTAGTAAACTCTTTATGTTGTTGGAATCTGGCAATATACGAAATTAGAGAGTTTCTAGGTCGAAATTTTGACAAACTCCCTCAATTCCAAATTAAACAAAACTCTGATGGAATTTTTTCCACATTCTTATCGGATTTATGACAGGAAAGAGGGTCACATTCTTATCGGATTTATGACAGGAAAGAGGGTCCTTTTACTTCTGTTCAGAAGTCTCTGGGATCCACGAACATTTGTGTTGAAGGAGGAGATTTAGACCAATCGGGTGTCATGTCGTCCTGGTTTACCAGTTTCTTAATGCACCATAGGTCTTCTGGACACGAGAAGCTTTCCCAGTGGGGAATGAAGTCTTTCAGTGGATCACAGCACCCCACCTCGGTCGCTATTAGTCTGCATTTTCGGCTCTTTCTAGCGAGATTGTAACAGAACCGCCAGAGATTCTTCATCAGCTCCGTGCCCTCGCTCCCCTCTGTGTGCAGTCCGTATAGAAAATGCAATCCAAACGGATGAAACACGTCCGGGATCGAGGGGATTTTTAACCAGGGGAAGCTCCTGTCCAACACACGCGTGGTGGCGGCGTACATACATTTCAACGACGAGACGCCTTTCACTTGCATTTTAAATACATCGCCGCTGTTCCACACGCTGACGACGGCCCATGAGCTGGGAAAATCGGCGGAACACGATTGCCCGTTCTGCAAGCTCGGCCAGTCTTCGTTTCTGGGAAAGGCCACCCATGTTCCCAGACTCAGTTTATTGTTCACCACTGCTTCAATGTCCGTGGGAAAGAATTCTCTGGTTCCGAGTCTAAGCCTGTACAGAGCTTCGGCCTGTTTAACGTCGAGCTTCAAGATTTTAATGCCCGATGACGTTCGTTTGGAGTGGGCATGGACGGGATGGACTAGAATGGCCGGTGTTCTGAACTTCGAAAAATTGCATCTCTCTGTAAAAAGCTTGATAGACGCCTCATTATCCATCTCGGTGGCCATGTAAGCGTACTCCGCTCCATTTTCTTTCAACCACGCTTCAAGTGCTTGGACTAGCCTCAATCCAATTCCCAAACGCCTGTTTCAAACAGAAAGAAATCATGGTGGATTTAGAACTTACACAAATAACTAAGTTGCAGTATCAGCTAATATTTTAAAGCTGCACAAGCAATATATAGAACTTGTGTTACAAAATTACACTGTACAGAAAATATAACCATAATCAATCAACTATTATTAACACTATTATTTTAATACAAGACACCAATCTAGTAATAGCACAAGAGGATTGCCCACATTTCATAGTACAGTGGGGCTTCTCTGGTATGGTGGACCAGCTATCACAACCAATATGAAATGCTATGGGATAGAAGTACAAGAGGATTACCAAAGATTTCATGGTATGGTAGGAATGTCATGGGATAACAGCACAAGAGGATTGCCCCATTGGCATAAAGATTTCATAGTATGGTAGGACTTATATGATGTTTTGGACCAGGTCCCACAACCAATATGAAAAGCTACCAGATAGTAACACAAGAGGATTACCCCACTGGGGTGAAGATTTCACAGTATGGTGCACTTCCATGATGTTTGGAACCAGCTACCATAACTAAAGATTTCATAGTAACAGGTATCACAACCAGCTATAGATTTCATAGTACCAGGTATCACAACCAATATGAAATGAGATAAAGAAAAAAGTAACAGGATTGCCCCATTGACATAAAGAGAAAAATAGCACAACAGAATGCCCCATTGACATAAAGAAAGAATAGTATGGTAGGACTTAGACCAATATAAAATGCACAAGAGGAAAACAATCCTTCTAAGTTCTGCTTGCACCTTATCAAATACATGAATATAGTGCCCACAGGTCTTAAACCCATTTCCACTCCCACAGGTATTAAACCCGTTAAGGTTGCAGAATCCCAAATTGGTTCGTCTCTCAATTAGGGATTGTACAACTCGAGGGTTTTACTACCTTTGGGCATTAACGGTGAAAAATTGCATTTTATTGATCTTCTTTTAACAAGATACTATCCTTATTATTGCATGAAATACAGTATTTCCACTATCAAAAATTTAAAAGCCACTGAAAGCCTTGTACAATATTTACAGCATGAAAGATGAAAGAGCCACTGAGATTATTATTATTACCTGTGCCTTGGCGAGACTCGAAGACCAAGAATATAAGCTGCTTTTGTATATCTGGGATTCGAAGATTCCTTCAGCGCGTCTTCAGCCGAAATATTTCTACCGCACACAACAGTTTTGATGCAGCCTCTGATGAGTCCCACGATCTCCCTCTGCTGCCCAATCTCAGCAACCTGAGATCGCATAGAGAAATGTAATTTAATAAGACAAACAGCGTAAAATCATCCTATAATATGAATAATCAGTAACCAAAAGACACAAACATCTGAAAAACATTGCTTAATTCAATAGCGGCAGAGCCTAATTCGAATTATAATGCACTAGCAATCACGCCTAGATTTAAGTTTTTCGACATATACGCCTAAT
Organism: Picea abies; assembly: GCA_900067695.1. Taxonomy (NCBI): domain Eukaryota; kingdom Viridiplantae; phylum Streptophyta; class Pinopsida; order Pinales; family Pinaceae; genus Picea; species Picea abies. The sequence goes on along the minus strand of CBVK0101275554.1, from coordinate 8,347 downwards.
TTTAAAAATCTTGCCAGAAAATCCGCCGCAAATTTTATCGAACGTCGAATTCTAGGCTTGAAGCGAATCTCAGGCATTAAATAATGTAAACCCTAATCTAAAATTTAAGAAGCAAATTCCTCGACACAACTACAAATAAGCATGAATTGTAAAATACACAGCTGCACTCCAAATAAATCATAAAACTTAAAACTTTCTCAGTCCGACGTGAATAGTTACGCCACCAAATACAAAGCTCCAGAAAAAAATAAACTGTCATTTTTCTTCAACATTTTTAGGGCAAGAAAAGAGAAAAGACCCCCCAGAACAGAAAAACCTCCATGGATAGGACTCCGACACCACGTAACGAACAAGCGGAGCGAAAAGAGGACAACATTAAATTCATCACCATTCAAAACTCTCATCAAACAAATCCAAGACTCGACCAAAAAGATTTTCAAAACCAGAAAAGAAAAACTTATCATACCAGCATTACATAAGCCGGGCTATGGCGGATCCTGCAGAGTGGGTCGCCCATTAAGTCCGTGAAAAGAGAGACTTTTCCACTCTGCCCTACTTCGCACTGTAACTCTAACCGCTCAACTTTCTCTAAATCTTTCTCAGGATCAAATTCTCTGATACGAACCGCCACTTTCTCAAGCCCATAACAGGCGGCCATTTTTCTATTTCTCTGAGAAGAACAGGAGAACCAATCCCCTTGGCACACACCAACTTCAAACACGGTTTCTATCGATCCCACCATTGTCATCAAATAAATATAACAGAAAGGAAATACGGCGGGCAGATTCTGCACTACCGGGGGGGATCTAACCAGAGTAGCTTAAACCCATAAACGGCCGCCCTTGTACAATGTAATGTACAAAGTGTATAACAATACAATACGGCAGCCAGATTATGCAACGGGGCAATACCGGAAATCTAAACCTAAAGGCTAAACCCCTTTGCCGGGCTTGTACTGTAGCAACAAGTATATACGAATGGTCTATATGTAGACATGAGCTTCGCTCGAGACTACCCTGCCCTGCCCATTCTGAGTGCCTTAGTCACGTGTGAACATTACAAACCTTTCACGCCTCAGCCGGCGCAGTGTTCACGATTATCGCCATTAATATTTATATCATTTTTAATACAGCATCGAAGCATGCGCGCAGATTTCCTGGCAATAAAAACACTACACTTCGACCGTTGCAGTGCCCATTCTGGTTTTCTTTTCTTTCTTTCAACTTTATACTCACACCCCCCCCAGCAATTTGCACAATCCGGGTCCCTGAATCATTCACTATATCTCTCTCTGTCGTGCGTAACTGTTTTTTTTTTAATCCTCAACTCCCACCCTCGCCGCCATATTGTTTCCACGCAAATCAAGCAATCCAATCCATCATTACACTTCTTGATTAATTAATTAATGCTGCGCCGCACTAAATTCTCATTAAAACAACAATCATTAAGCCTAGAATTGCATGCATCTGGATGATGGAATGGAATTGAATTGAATTACGTGCATGGAGAGAGGGGTGGCCACTGGCATTTACACGTGTCAATGGCCCCTCACACGCGCTTAAATCTCAGTGGCCGTTAATCATATTGTGGAAAAGGCGCTCCCCACTCCCATGTCTCTCATGTGCCACCACTACTCTTCACGTTTTGTAGGAGGAGGTGGTGCTGTAAATTTCATGGACAGTGTGTGAGTGAGAGAAAGAAAGCGGCTACTTTAATATAGAATTAAATAAACCTTAACGACCTTTAGCGCCGCACTTTTCTTTAAATAGAAATCAGTAACGGACAACATCAGAGCAAATTGCACTTATGATCAAGCTCTCCCTGATTATATAAGATTAATGGTATTAATGCGCACACATTTTCATTAATGATAATTAAAATTAATTAAATATGTCGATTAAATATTAAATATGTTTTGATATTCTTTTTAATTGACGATGAAAATGATGATTAACGTTCACTGAAACTGATTTTTTCTGGCAATTATCACCGAACATGATTTATTAAAATATATTTTTTGATCGTTATGTTCCTTATTTATTTATTTATTTTTCGAAAATTGTAAAAAATTTAATAACTCTTTGCATTGGTAGTGCAGATAGTTATTATTGACACTATTCATGATTCTAAGCTATTCCTAAATGCAAGCTGATTCATAACTGTTATTTAAGGAAATTCACATCCTCTATTGAGGGCACTTTTTTCCTGCACAAAATTCACACTAATTATATTAATAATATATTTTTTCATACAAACCCCATGAAATAATGACGGTTCCAATGGGCAAACAGTTTACCAAACTCTCTAAAAGAGAGATGAGAGAGTCCTCCAAACAATGGCCAATATAATCAATACAAAATAAGAAGGTTCTTCCAAAGCATTAAATATCACAACCCTATTCTAAGCAATACAGAGAAACCCTACTCAACATATGCACTTAGAAAATATCAAAATGTTGGACATTTCCAGCAATGACTCCGTCCTAGGAATGATAAAAAAGTTTTCCACTCACCGTCATCAGGGCTTTCTTAGATAAAAGATCTGCCTCCGCATTTTTCTCTTTGTAAATGTACTAAAAATGAATAATCCTGAAGGTGGAGGCCAAATCATTAATTTAACTTTTCCATCCTTCAATATTTATGGCCCAGAGGTTTTTTCTTTTTAAACCAGTCAATTATTACTTTTGAATCACCGAATAACTGAATATCGCTAATGTCTAAATGTTTGGCAATAAAAAGAGCAGCTCACGCTCCCATCAGCTCCTCTTTGGTGTTTGATCCCTCCCCACAATTTAAAAACCATCTATAATCCTTCAATGAGCACGACTTAATAACACCACCTGCCCCACAATTTGTGCCACCTGCCTCCGACGCTCCATCATAAAAGGCCATTGAACAACCATTCATCCTAATTATAGAATCTGTTCTTAAATTCTGATCTTTTTCAGTCACGAATACATTTCCTAGAGCACCCAAGGTCATGTGGGCAGTCACCCTTGCTGATGGGTTTTTTCCTTCAAAGAGGATTTTGTTACAAACCAGCCAAAGGTGCTAACAAACTAGTAAAGGTAGTTTTTTAGAATTTTCAGGCCTGTTCCACTCATCCATACACTCACAAAGAGTATTTCCATACCACTGTGATCTCAAATTTAGCATGTGCAAACAATGGGACCATACCTCCTTAGAAAATGGGCAATGAATAAAGAGATGAGGGATGTCTTCATCGTGATTCTTGCACAAAAGATAGTAACCTGGACCGATCAAACCTTTTGACTGTAGGTTGTCCCATGTGAGTAACCTGTTCTCCACTGCCAACCAGAAGAAAAGAATAATCTTCAGTTGAACTTTTCGCTTCCACAAATTTGCTTTCCAACCTTGGCTGACAGAAAAATTGAAGATGGAAATGAGAGCATCATAACAGTTTTTAATGGAAAGCACACCTGAACCATCCCCTCCAGACCAAAGAAGCAAATCGGCTCGGTCCCTCCTCATAATTACTCCCGATTTATTCAAATGGGCAATGAAAGTACTCCACTCCGCCGCGTGAGCACCTGTTAAATTCAGATCAGCGTTGGTTTTCCAAACCTCTGTCAAGGTAATCAGATTTACAAAGGTTGAGGCTTGGGCTAATGTAATGATTTGGTTGTTGCTTAAAGTCTGCACAAGTTCCAAATTGAGTCTAGCTCGATCCCCCATGCCAAGAATCACGTCTCTGCCTATAGCAATAAGACGCCCATCCCCTGGCCTCCAATAGAGCCAACGAAGAATAAACGTCAACGATCTGAGGAGACTTGACCACAACCTCGAGATTGCACGCCGATTGTACTGAGGCTGTGTGAGCCAATTTACAAGAGAAAAAGATTGTAAATACTTGTCCATGACAATCTAACGCCAGACGCTATGATGCGTTAGAAGTCTCCAAAGAGTTGCAACATTAAGGGATAAATTGAAATGATAGAGGTTATGAAACCCCCACCCCTCGTTTTTTTTTGGTCTGGCAAGAAGATCCCACCTGCATAGATGATACTATCAAGAGTCTGACCGACCATTCCATAAGTAATGAAAAACCAATTTACGAATCTTATTGAGGATAGAGCGAGGCAAGGATTCCAGAGACATCTAGAAGACCGGTTGTCCTTCCAGGATAGATTTGATGAGAATGTATCTTCCTCCTAAGGAGAGCCACCGGTTATACCAACCCAAAATTTTCTGTGAAAACTTTGCAACTAGCCAGCCCCAGTCTGATGCTCGGCTTGGACCACTCTTTAAGTAGTACCCCAAAGATTTGAAACCCTTTGAAAGTTTGCTGAAAGAAAATAACAGAAGAGATTTGAACGTAGAAAGCTCCAGGTCATTGAGACCTTCATAAATGACATTTGATTTTGGCTGACTTACTGTGAGTCACGTAGCGCTGCAAAAAAGATCCATGATAGATTTTATCTGCTTCCACTCAGCAAGACTCACCTTTGACATAATAAGAACATCATCTACAAAGAGCAAGTGCAAAATTTTAGTCACTCTAGAAACATTTATACCTGAGATCAATCCTTCAACAGTTGCTTTCTTTAATAATAGGCTGAGTCCCTCCATCAAAAGAATGAATAGTAGGGGGGAAAGTGGACAGCCTTGATGAACCCCCCTCTTGCTTCTGAAGAATTATGAAGGTTCTCCATTTACTAAGACAACGAAGGATGGAGAAGTTACACAAGACATAATCCAGTTTGTTAATTGGATGCCCAAGCCCACTTTGAGAAGAATCAATCTGAGTTGACACCACTCAATACATTCATAAGCTTTTCTCAAATCAAGCTTTAAAACAAGAGCTTTGATCTTCTTCTTTGTTATGTTGTGAATACTTTCACTGGCAGCGCCTATAGCATCTCAAATATGTCTTCCTTTCAAAAATCCCAGCTGCTCCAGAGAAATAAATCTGGAAAGAACATGTTTTAGCCGATTAGCAATTACTTTGGAGATGATCTTATAACAAAGATTACAGAGCGAAATAGGGCGAAAGTCATCAAAATTTCTAGGGTGATCTGATTTCGGAATCAAGGTCAAGAAAGTAGAATTTAAGCCACCTAGAATAGTTCTTAATTCTAGACTCTTCAACCATTGCCAAGAGATCCTCTCCGAGCAAATCGAAAAAGAAAATAAAAACTTCAAAGGTCCAGCCATCCGGGCCTCGGCTCTTCTCCTTCTTGAACTGTCCAAGAACTCCTTGAATTTCTTCCAAAGTAACAGAGGAGATCAAGTCAGTAGCCTCCTCTTCATTAACCCACTAAGAAAAGAGCTCTGTAACTAAGCATTGATCACTGATATTCACTAATGTTGTCTCCTTGTAAATAGCTTTAAAATAAGTTGTTGCTTCCATTTTTGTTGCATCCTGTTTAGTTAGTAATTCGCTAGATCCTAAATAAATCTCCCACACATGCTTTTTTGTCTTGTTGTATGAAGCCACTTTATGGAAATATCTCCGCTTGAAAGCCAAAGAGCTCTACTACGGAGTTGCCACATCTCCTTTTCATACTTTAAAATCAAATTCCTTTCTATTTCACTCTGTTTCAGGGCTGAGAAGTGTTCTATGCTGTTAGGATCCATCAATAATAGATCAGTGAAATGTTTTATATCTGTTTCCAATAATAACAACTTCGATCTCTTTTTTTCTATATTTTCTTTATACCATAACTTGGTTAATTTTTTCATGACCAGTAGCTTCCAAAGCAAATGCATTTGTTTATTATCTTCACGCAGAAACATAGGGTCGTTCCAATTTTTGTGAATAAGAACAATGAATTCGCTCTCATTCAACCAATCTACATTGCACTTAAATGGAGAACACTTATACGCTGGGAGCTGCTCCATCTGAAAGCAAATAGGAGCGTGGTCAGAAACGAACGGGGACTCAACGCAAGATCGATAATTGCTAGCAACTAACAAGAGTGCCTCTGAAACTAGCACTCTATCCAGTCTCCTTGCTATAGCATCTTGTCTAGACTGTCCATTCCTCCAGGTTGGTTTTAACTTTGCTGGTTTAATGTCCACTAAGTTATTCGACTGGAAGAGCGTTTTGAAAAAAACATCCATATTCTTTATCGTCCCAAATCCTCTCCAAGCCTCTTCCTCAGCCAAAATAATATTTAGATCACCCGCTAAGATCAGGTTTGGTGTACTTAAGATACCACTATCAACAATCGATTTCCAGAAAGTAATTTTGTTCTAGCAAGGCCCACATATATTTAAGAAAGCCAACTCATGATTTGTTGCTACACTTCTTCCAGTTAATAAAATGCCTCTGGAAATCTGCACAGCTTCTAAAACGAAAAGAGAAGGATCCCAGGTGGCTAAAAGTCCTCCAGACTTGCTCACTGCACTGACAGAGAAAGAAACCCAGGAGGGGCGTAACACCTGTAAAAAATATCTAGCTCTCATATCACTAACTAATGTTTCTTGAAAAAACAGAATATCGGGACGAGTCTGATCTAATACTTTTCGAATCGAGGTCATTTTGAGGGTGCCTCCAATCCCTCTGATGTTAAGAGAAAGAAACATCATTATTTAGACTCGCCAAGGCCTTCAATGCTCTAAGAGGCCCACTGTTTGAATGATCGATGGATGCTGAAGTCTGTGGGAGACCTTGCGCCATCTTATTTCGCCCACTCCTAGTTTTTAATGGCAATAGTTCTAAACCAAGCCCTCTAGACTTCACTATATCTCTCTCCTCCTTAACCGCAACCGAAATGGAACTGAAGGCCCCTAAATGAGGATCTTGAGAAAATACATTCTTCCCCTAAAATATCAAAATCTTTGTCGTTTTAAAAGAACCCCTATACGCCAGAAGTAAGGGGTCCATAGCTGTCAAGAATAATGGCTCCTCCGCCTCCGGCTCCCGAATTTTTTTTCCAGAGGATAAACTAGGGCCCGTTGATATAGAAGTAGTGAGGGGAGATGTAGAGGAAGCTGGAAGCCTCCCCAGTTTCGGCTCAGAGAAAGGTTTGGAAATGGGATCCTTTAACAAAGCTGACAAAACCTCTGCCCGCCCTACCAGATGCTCAGGGCTCTGCCGACAGACCGTCTCTAGTGGTGACAGGGAAGAAGTAATAGACGTCTTATACAGACCGTCTCTAGTGGTGACAGGGAAGAAGTAATAGACGTCTTACTGGCCTCTGGTGAGGGTGAAGTATACCCCTGGCCTATTCTTTTCACTCCCTTATCACCTGTAGTTTTGTTAAATAACCAAGTCTATTTCTCAAGAGCATCTAGTTCCCAATGACTAAGAGACGAGAGGAGTGAGGGGCAACATGTCTTTATCTTACTAGCCAAAGAAGAATTAGGAGCAGATGGAAAACCCATCCCGTGAACAGAGTAGGAGTCCACTTCGGGAATGAAATCATCCTCGGTCATGTAGTCCGGGGGGTCTTCACGTAATAAAGAATCTTTAGACTTTTCATCAGACTTTAGTCCTCTACAATCTCTTCGAAGATGACCTGTACAATGGCACCTACTACATCTAAAGGGGATCCCCTGATAATCTAACTTCTGCTCTGTGTGCTACCCTCTCCACTCAATGTCCAAGAGCTCCGCAATCTCTTCGAAGATGACCTGTACAATGGCACCTACTACATCTAAAGGGGATCCCCTGATAATCTAACTTCTGCTCTGTGTGCTACCCTCTCCACTCAATGTCCAAGAGCTCCGGTAAACCTTCATGAATATCAATAGCCACTAGGACTCTCCCCACTTTCCTGTTTGAACTTGCCAAAGACGAAGCATCCAAAGAGATAAAATGACCCAAGGCTTCTCTGATTTCCCTCAGAGCCCCCTCATTCCGGAAATGTATTGGTAATCTTGGTAGTAAGAGCCAAAGATGTCTATGATGGAAGTATTCAGTCAGTGGGTCAAAGGCCACCCTCCATCTTTTTAACATCAGGCTACTTCCTCCCAAAACNCTTTTTAACATCAGGCTACTTCCTCCCAAAACCCAAAAGTTGTTTAAGAGCAGAGTAGCATTGTCTGGGCTTTTACAAACAAACCCCAACCACCCCTTAGTAAGAAAATGAAGTTCTAATTTGTAACCTAAAATAGAAACCCAGGTTCTAGCCATCCAATCAGCGAAGGGCTCAGTTAATTAGAAATAGATTTAAATCTTACTCAACCATAAATAAATAAAATAAAATAAATAAAAAAAACCTACTTCCACATCACTAAAATCATTTGTTATGTTCCTCCATATTAAAATTATATACTTTTAAGTAGCATTTTAGCTTTAATCTTATCCATAAAACCAAATCATATTATCAATTATAATTCTATATATATATATATATATATATATATATATATATATATAT
>CBVK0101275536.1:0-10466 GCA_900067695.1 Picea abies | reverse complement strand
TGATGGAGCATGAAAGACCCATTATTTTGGCAGAAGTGCATGAAGGAATTCCAGTAGGACATTATGTAGGAAAGCCTACTTTGCAGAAGGTATTGCGTGCATGATTATGATGCCTGGTAGTTCATAAGGATGCAAAGGAATACTGTCATAATTATGATTCCTTCCAAAGAGTTGGAAATCCATCCAGGAGGGATGAGATGCCATTGAAACCTTAGGTTACTTTAAAAGTGTTTGACAAGTGGGTAGTAGATTTTGTTGGACCAAGTAACCCACCATCCAGAAGATCAGATGCAAGGTATATTATTACAACAACATAATAATTAAACGAATGGTATGAGGTAGCACCAGTTAAGGATTGCATCACAGAGACAACAACATGCTTTTTATTTGAATCGGTAGTGACAAGGTTTGGATGCCCAAGAATATTGATGAGTGACCAGTGGCCCTCACTTCATCAACAATACAATTGAGGCCATGCTTGATGAATTTGAGATATATCATCATAAGAGCACTCCTTATCACCCTCAGGCAAATGGAACAATGGAATCCTTCAATAATATCTTGGAGAATTCCTTGACAAAGATTTTCAATGTGAACATAGACATTTGGGATTTGAAGGTACCAGTAGTACTCTGGGCTTATAGAACTACATGATAGAAGATAACAAGGAAGACACCCTTCATATTGGTGTATGCATAGGAAGCAGTAGTTCCCATAGATTATTTGATGCCAAGGATGCACATTGCAACAATTACAGACATGACAGAAAGAGGAACAACATAGGAAAGATTGGCCCAATTGATGGAATTGGAAGAAGACATAATCATAACAGGTTTCCATCAGGAGGTTCAAAAAGCCAAGGATAAAGCATGACATGACAGACATATCAAAAATAATAATTTTAAAGAAGGAGATGCAGTTCTCCTCTATGATAGTAACTAGTTGCAGCACCCAGGAAAGCTTAGAATGCATTGGCTAGTGTTGGAACAGGGGAAAACCCAGGGTTTCGGAAAACTAACTACCGACCCTTTCGGCAACACCTGCGAAGTAGATGAAGTCTCACCAGATGAAGTCTCACCCGAGGTAGAGGCAGGGGTGGTTGCAAGACTCAACTGTCTGGAACCTGAGCTGGGACACATATCTGTGATTATAACACTTAATAGAGCACTTAGAATCGTTAGTTAATCATTGTTTAACCAATATTTACTCTGCAGGAAAATAGAGCATCACAACATTCACTCTGACCTACTATAATTTAGCACTTAGCATACACAATTGGATCAGATCTAGCAGATTCGAGCACTAGGCCTATTTATCTATGTCATATATAACATCTAGATTCATCATAAGCACAAAGCATAAACAGATCTATCTATCTATCTCAACGCACTTAGCAACAAAAGAAATAAACACATCAGAACATCACACAGAGTAGAATAACACAGTATTTAGATGGTTCACCCCCACCCTAGGGATACATCCACCAACTCTTCTTCTTTATTATATTCTTTAAAGGGTTATAGGCACAGAGCCTCAAAACCCCACTCCGCATAGGAAAGAAGATCTGCGCAACTCGCTAGATCCTTCTTCCTTGCATTGCAACACAAAGCACTCCACAATCCTTTACAACCTCTTGCACTTAGCTCTGCAAACTTCCCACAATATGCACAAAGCATTTACAAATCGTAGATCTATCACTTATCTTATCGGCCTCTCCTCATATCTATCTCTTCTTACATTGCCTAGACATGTATTTATACTTTACAAAATAGGCCTAAACATGGGTAAACCCATGGGTTGACATCCCATACCCATTACATATTCCCAAATCCCCAAAAGGATTCAAAATGGGGTTGAGATCCCACGATCTCCCCTTCGACTTGTTCTCCTTCTTCGACAGGCTGTCAAAGTCCCAAAATAGGTCAAAATGACCAAGAATCTCCCAAAATTTGGTCAAGGGCCAATAGCTAGGGCCATATCAGATAAAGTTTGTCACATATGGAGGTGTTGTACAACTGCAAGACTTAGCAAGAAAGAAATTTCAAGGAATGGTGAATGGTAGTCGGCTAAAACTGTATAGGGAAAGTTGACCCACTAATTATCAATAGTTGCAACACAACAAGTAGACTTGTACATATTGTAAACAGTAGGATTTAAAAGAAGAAAAAGGAAGATAAAAATAGAAAAATGAAGAAAAAACCAAAAAGAAGTAGTTAAGAGGAATACGTGATAGACAGATAATTAAATATGATAGTGCATAGAAGACATAAATTTAGGGAAACAAGAAATGAATATATTGCGTGAAGGAAGGACCGATGCTCCAGAGATGTAACACAGTGGAAAATTACAGTGCATCGGAAAAGTGAAATAGTTGGGAAACAAAAAACCAGTCACTGGAAAAAACGAGGCGCAAAAATTATGAAATGTGCATAGTAAGATTTTGAAAATTTATGACAGTTAGTGAGGTGTGCTTGAGAATATTTGGAGCATTGATGACAGGTATTTATAAGCCAAAGCAGGTTTTGAGATTAATTACGAATTTGAGCAAATGCATAGCTAAGCAGCGAGAAGTGAAGAACACCCAGACGAGTAGTAGGAGAACAGAGAGATATCATACACAAACCCAACAATATTCTAGCATGATGGTGCCACTAAAATTCATAGCACCAAGCCAAATGTCACGAAAAGCCGCAGAAACAATAGAGCATCACTTGAGAAGACAGAGGCCGAAAACCCTACACAGACGAAGGGAGTGGTGGATGTTGATGCCATTCCTTCCCCATAACCAGTAAGCCCCAAATTGGTGGAATAAAAAACCAAACAAATGTAGGTTGATCCATTTGGCATAGGGGTAGAGCCAAACCCAACTCAAGCAATAGTTCATCCCACAAAACCAGTAGACAAAGTGAGGACGGAGTCCGACGAGCTAAGGGCTCAACCTAGCACAAAATAGAGCCAACAAGCATAAATACCGGTCAAGGAATTTATAGTGCAATAGGAATATGGAGGAGAGGAACAAGTGGCAGATCACACATATCAGGAAGTAGGGCCTTCCAGTGCACAAAAAAAGGGGAAGGGTAAACATTAGGTCCAGAGATCCCTGCACAGGTAACCAAAAGTAACTATTGTGTTACCATGAGTACCAGAAGGGGTAACAACCATCATAGATTTACTTGGGTGAGTAGACAAATTGAGATATTCAGATCATGATGTCAGGGACACAGACAAATTATTGGAGTTCATGCAACAGGTTTACTTGGAAACTAGGGGCGTCAATGCAAAGGGAGTTCCCATCATGGAACCAAAGCAATGGATACATGGGTTGTATAACATAGGAAACATGAATCTACTAGAGATCCCCCACTTTGGCATGGGAAAGGAGGTGAGCAACTACGTCAATAGTTTCTAGTACTCATGCATGGAGGAATTTATGGTTGGATACACAGGTATCTATCGATGTGGATTTGATAGTGGAAATAATAGGACTTCCCACCAATGGAAAACAACTTAGGAAATACCTTGATGATAAAACCAAGGATAAGGCCTTGATAGAGGAGATGAAACAAGCGTATGGCATAGAGAGAGGTTCCACGAGGATCATCATAAATTGGATCAGTGAACCTATGACAATAATAGCCACAAAATTGATGGGCTGCAAACTACTTATAAAATGTCGCAAGGAGGAAGTGCTAGTAGGTGTCATAGCAGCAGCCACGTAGTGCACAAAGGGAACTGTCCTAAGTTGGAGCCCATATTTTTTGAACTCATTTTTGGACGACTACAAGAACATGAAGGATGTAGGAATGAAGTTCCATTACTCCTGGCTCATTATTATGATAGCATTAGTGGGTTGGAAGCACCCCAAGTACACTATGTTTCTGCAAAGAACTAAAAGGTGTCGCATAGTGTAGTATGATTCATTATGGCACAACACCATTGCAAAAGATAGACAAAAAAATATCATCATCTTGAAGACATACCTTGAATAAATCCAGGAGGAGGTTGCAGAGACTTGGAGGATCCCACCAGAAGTGGTGGAACAATACAAGACAATCGCCAATTTTAAAGCCTTGCGACAAAACATGTGGATTCATGCGAAGAGGGATCCAACAAAAGAGTGGCTGCAGATGAGGTATTGGACCACAATAGAAGAATTCAAGTGGGTGATGAAATAATGGCAAGAAGAATGGAAGATTCAAGTTGAGAAAGCATAGGGTAAGCAACCAGCCAAAGACAAAAAAATGACATCAGCAAGTTCATCCCAAACAAAAAGTACCCCAACTTGGGATACAAGGAGTGCAGTATAGAGTAAGAAGCTAACAGAAGGAAGTGAAACACTGAAGAAGAATCCTATCCCCAAGTCGGCCACATAGCAAAAGGACTGTGTAGCTTATATAAATGGCTCTATACAAAAGAAGGATAATATCCATATGCAGGAGGGACAGGTAGGAGGGGACATACTGGAGGCCCTAGGAACAACACATCCAACACAGACAAGGCCACCAAAGAGGAAAATTGTACAGACAGGTGGGGCTTGCAAGAATATGAAAGAACACAACGAGGTACTCGAATACACTATGACAGAGGATGATGCAGAAATAGTTATGGAGAAAGTTCAAGACCACGCAACCAAAGAGTATGAGGAGGCAGAGAAACAAAGGGAGAGAATAATGAAAGAGACTAAATAGGTTAGACCTGTACTTGATAAGATTCACTCGACTAAGACGCAAAAGGAGGAGACAACACAACAACAAACAACACTAAGCGAAGGGACAATAGTCCATATCACAACATCGTGCAATGGAAATTTCAACATCACCAAGGATATGTTGCGAGTATATGAAGATGTGGTGCAGACACAAATGAAGGATGTCAATCAACTATAGTTGGTATTGGAAATAATATCGACAAAGGCCCTATATAAACTAATGTTAAGTGTGGCGCACGAAGTATAGTCTAGGGAAAGGACGAATGCAACAAACCTGGAGGTAACTAGGGAAGATAAATAAGTATTGGAGACAGTTCTTACAGAGGTAATACTGGAACAAGAAAAAGAAAAATAGTGCGCAGAGATACTAGAGAAAAGACTTGAAGCATTCTTTCAGACAATTCTGGAGAGTGTGTTTGCAGGGGAAATTAGCGCAAATAAGAAGTTACAGAAGATCGCATAGGCGTTGGATGGGTATAAGCAATACTTAAGGGAATTGGTGGAAAATAAAACACCAACCATGTTGCCAGAGGTCAGGTCCAAAAGGGAGGAGAAATCCATAGAACAAACAAATCATATTGCGCTGGAAGTCAAGGAGATATTAGAACTATACGAAAGGACCGTGCAGTTATGAACAAGCTTAGCATAAGATGAAAATATCCAGCAGTTGGAGTAGAAAGAAGAGAAATTGAATGTTGCAGTATAGGAACTCAAGCAGAGTCAGAAGACCATGGCCATATCCCTAAGACTCAGGACCGCGCGAGAGCTAAAAAACCTTTAGGTCAAAGTAAATGTTGCACAAGAGGAGAAACAAGCTAGACAGGCTCAGTTGGAGCCCCTACAAGAGAAAGCATATCAAATGATAACAATGTTGGAAATGGAGAAAGCCAGCATGGAACATGTGCACATAGACAACACACAAATAATAAAGGAGCATGTTACAACATAGGTCATGGAGACCCTTACAAAAAAGAATACGCAGGCCAAGAAGAAAGTGTTGGAGTTTGCAGAGAAGTTCCATGTGCTAGAAGTAGCGTTGTAGAAGGTGAACTAAGTGGCTCAGGATGAGATATATATTAGTGTTGGGGGCCTGTTGGAGCAGGAATTTTTGGAAGAACATAAAAAAAAATGAGGCAGAAGAAGAGCATGCCATATTTTGAGGAAAAGCAGTGCGCGCGACAGTATTTACAGAAATCCGTCACAGTTGTGGACAAACCTAGCCATGTTAGGGTTAGGGTTTTGGAGTCATATTGTAATGTTTTTAACCCATTTTTGTAATATAAATAGAAGAGGTCTAAAATAGATTGAGGCATCAAAAGCTGAGAGATCTAATTTGAAGTAAGAATCTGAGTCTAAGTCTATTTTTGGTACGAAGAACCTTTTTGGAGTTGAAGTTTGTTTTGAGAGTTGTGGAGGTCAGATGGAGTCAATCTAGAGATGTAGTTGAGGGTCAGGTTGCAAGCTATGGATCTTAGTGTGACCCTGGTCCACCTCACTACTCTCTATTATCCTATGATGTAATGCGTGCATCACCTTTTGATGAATAAGAAAGAAGCATAATATCTTTGTGGATGTAACCCCCAGGGGGGGTTAACCACAGTAAAACCTCATGTTGCAATGTATCTGAATGTTTTTACTATTTTTGAAATTATGGTTGAATGACTAGATAGATGAATGAATGGTTTTTTCACAACGCACGGTAGAATATAAATGCAGGATGAATGTTATGAATGAATGAGTTAATGGATCTAATGAATGTGATAGTAGAATGCATGGTTAAGTAGTAGTAGTAGTAAAAATAACATCCCCCAACTCCTTCCATGACTGCAAACATATGCGTCCTATAGTCTGCCATAAGCCATCTCAGGTGAGACTGTTTTGTGCACTTTGTGCGTGGCGTAGCCTTCTGTTTTACCAGAAGGGACGATGGTGAAAAGGGTTTTGTTGGAGAACTAAGGTAGAACCCGAAACATCCCATAAGTCCAACACTCCTCAAAACCAATAATGGCAGTCGAGCCATAATCTGGATGGGTCATAAACCAAAAGGTGCATAGTATAATGGGGACCATACATCAGGTAGCACCCCTTACTGTTGAAGGGAAATTTTGTCACCTCAACAGAATTGGAACTAGGAGGGCCTGATTTTGTATGGATAGCGTTAATTTTTGACAAACACACAACCAGTCCTATGATAATATTCCTATCCAATAACACATGCCACATATCTCTTATGAGTAGAAAATAACCTTCAAGGATTCTAACCCTGCATTTGAAAGTTCTACTGGTAGCATAGAAACCAACCCCAAAGCTTGGTATGATGTTCCTAATGAGGAGTTTGCTGAAAATCGGTGCATTACACACCCATATGCCAAGTTACTTGGCCGCTTACCCATAAATTCAACATTACCTGGGAGGAAAACTACTCTCGTATGTTGACCTAAGAACCGGTCCAACATTCTTGTTGAATCCATAGAGGATTTGATCAAAACTACTCAGTAAGAAATACCTATACCCTAAGACCAAACACCTCCTACACCTCCTGGTCCTACTCCTCCTAATTCTAAGAACAACTTTGACAGTGAACACTCTAGATATGATTCAAAAGACATAATGGCTCACAACTGAAATGTAATCCCACTATCAATGTACCAAGGAGATTTAAACTTACCCACACCCATGCATGAGTTTCCCAAACATCCAGAAAGACTTCTCTTGAAGTTCGTTCCAAACAAAGCTTGCTTGTCAGAAGAACACATAAATAATTTCTTTCTAGCCACTCGACTCTTTGAAATCCATTACGAAGATGTGGTTTGTAGACTCTTTCCCTACACTTTCGAAAATAAGGATTCCACATGGTATTTTAATCTTCCAAATGGATCCATAACCTACTGGAAGAATTTTTAAAAAGCCTTCATAGGAAAATTTGGGGATGAGAAAACTCATGCGACCTTATTCAAAGAACTAGTGGCCTTAAAGATGGAGAAGAAGGAGAAGGTAAACATTTTAACCAATGTTTCACTACTATCCTTAATAATTTCACTAGAAAGACTACTCCTCTAGAGCTCTTGACTATATAATACTATACTTTGGCATTACATCCCTCTATAGGTATGTTTTTTAAGCATGTTGGAAAAGACACATTAGCCCATAATTTCAAGGAAGCTAAAGAGGTTGAGAAAGAGTTTCTTTCTTTAGAAAGCCACCCTGTAGCCGAAGAGACTAAAGTTGCTAGGAAGAAACCTTTTCTCTTAACCAGACCTCCTAAAAAAGATCCTAAGGATCTAGACAATGTGGTCAAGCTAGTCAAGAAGGTATCCAATGAAGTAGTATACCTTAAGAAAAATGGTTGTGAAGGGTCTTCAAAGGAAAAACATTTTCATCCATTGTTTAAGAAGACCGATAACTGACCCAAGCCACCATAAACCCCAGGACTTAAATTAAATATGGATGATTTTGGCATGGACAAATTTTTTTGATATCACCAATAGAACCATTCCGATAAAACCTTCACTCAACTAATCAACTCCATGACCTTATTCATCAACCAATTGTTATATCAGCAAGAAACCACCGATGACTAGGCCAAGAAAATAGAAAAAGAAGAAACCATGAATGAAACTATGGAAGAATCGACTATGTTTATGTGGGACTAGTATTTAGTTTCAGATACATAACATATTGAAGATATTTATGTGGGGGATACACAGGTCACAAAATATGCACCCAAATATTACAATCTACACAACAAAGGGGCAGTACCCAACACTCCTCTACCCTAAAAAATGGTCACTTCTCTTAGGAAAATAATCCCTCCCACTCCTACTCAGAAACCAAGAACTCTAGCACCATCCAACAACATTCCCAACACTTCATAAGCAAGAAAAACATTAAACAAATATGAAACCCATGCTTTGGAATACAACATTATTGAAGATTTGAAGAAAACCAAGGCTAATATCTCTCTGTTTGATATATGTGCACTTCCCCAACAACATGATCTTATTCTTGACACACTCAAGCCAAATAACCCTCAGAGGAAGACCTTCGCTATGAAAGACAACACTCCTAAATCTAATAAAACAAAATCATAAAGGAAAGATGAAACTAAGTTTGTTATAAATGAAGCTAGTATAGGGTCGCATTCTAGGTCCCAGGTCCCACCCTTCCTACTCACATTCAAAATTTTTAATTTCAATGTGCACAATTGTTTAGCGCACTCTAGTGCTTCTTCTAACATGATTCCCTACTCAGTGTGTCAAAATATAAACGTTGTCCCAAAAAAGAGCACTACTAGAATCATACAGTTAGATAGATTGGATGTCAGGGTAAAAGGTGAGCTCAAACATGTTATGATTAGACTAGCTTCTAATCCCGAGGTGGATAAGGTCATCGATACTATTGTCATTGATATTCCAAAATCTTACATTTTTTTTATGAGCAAGGATTGGTCTACAAAATTACAAGGTTATTTCTCCATAGAATAGACCCACCTATGGCTTCTGTAAAATAGAAATCTAGACCAGCTCAGGGTGAACAACGAGGCACATAAGAAACATACGGTAATGGATCTTGAAGGTAAGAATTGACCCATCAATTTTTCTCATACCTTTGTAGGAAATTACTTTTTAGAGACTGGACATGGTTGCTATGCAGTGAAACTCCTTGATTTTACTCGGACTGAAGCTAATGATTGTACTATAGTAGAAGTAGATAGATTTTGTTTTACTAACTCAATATTAGGTACTAACATTTGGACTTTGTTTTTCTATGGCTCTAGGTCATAGGAAGGGGCTGGGGCAAGATGTATTCTCATTGATCTTGAAAAATGTAAGACTCTTATATCCTACCATTTAGAGTTTGAATGCACCAATAATATGGCTAAATATGAAGCCTTGGTTTTGGTCCTAATGAAGGCTATTGACCTTAAGGTAAAATTCCTGAGTTTTTGGTGATTCAGAGATAATTTTCAGACAGGTAAGAAACACTACATGTTTCCCCATTTAAAGGATTATCAACATGATGTATGGAATGTAATTAAATCTTTCAATGCATGTAATATCACTACTATACCTCACTCTCAAAATTATTTCACTGACACGTTTACTAACGCAACATCTAGGTTCACACCCCTGAGTAATGATTTTACTGTTGAAATCCTTTTCAGGCCTTCTGTACTAGATAACGTCAGAAAATTGAGTGTGTTCAATGATGATTCTCATATTATATATTTCCTTACCATCACTGACGTATTCTAAGATTCCGTGATAGATGATGAAGTACACGAATATAATCTACAAGATTATTGGGAGGAAGAAAGTAATATCAAGGCTAACTACATCCCAAAGAGTGTGTTATCACTTGAAAATGTGTTTGATCTGCAGACCAAGTTCAAACAACCTATGAATCTAAAGACAAGCAACTCCACCATGATGCATTCTCTGTTGAATCATGTTATCGCTTGAAAATTTGTTTGATTTGAAAACCAAGTTTAGAACACCTATGAATCCAAAGACAAGCATCTCCACCATGATGCATGCTCTAGTGAATCTAGGTACTCCTAAACAACCCAAATTTATCAATATATGCATTTGTTGTTCAAAGGCAGAGAAACACACCTTCATGCAATTGTTTAATAAATATCAAGATGTATTCGCGTGGACTTATTAAGACTTAAAGACATATGACACCTGCATTATCCGACACATTATTCCTATCAAAGAAGGTGTCAAACCATTTTAGAAGAAGATAAGGAAGATAG
>CBVK0101275534.1:626-14441 GCA_900067695.1 Picea abies | reverse complement strand
GTTGTATGAAGAACAAGACACGTCAAAATTCACACTCTCCCTAGTGCCCCTCATATACTACTGCACTGACATGGGGTCATCCTTCAATTGGGATGATATCTTGTCAGCATCTCTAGAAGAATCTATCAGAGCCATCAAGGAGACAACTCCTGGTAGCTTTCCCAGCTTTCACATGTCCTCTTAATTGTTGGACATGGTATGCATATGCCACCAATATACCAAGATAGTTTGGGCCTCATAGCCAACCGACCCTCTCATACACATCTACTGCTAAGTTCTTTGGGAGTACAAGTACAGGACCAAGTATCAAAAAAATTGTGATTACTTTCTAACACCCTTGTACCATTTCATCTTTGATGCACCTACGCCTTGCATGACTGACAAGGCTTGGGAAATAGTGTGAAGAATAGGATATTGGTATCTCTTGGAGTACTGGACACAAATAAGTATATATGGATCCATCAAACCTCTTCATATTCTTCCTAGGTTTGTCCCTAAAAAAATTAGTGTTGCAAGAGATCGCGTATCAGACTGTGATCCATCGTGAGTTGGAGCCTCACTCTATAGAGACAAGACATCTTCCCCCCTTTATCATTGTGGGTCGGATTGTACTTCTTATAAGACATTAAATAGGCTCAAGCTGAGGTAGACACTTTTTTATCATTATGCTTCGGAGAAGAGAAATTTTGAAGGCATGATCCAAAGAACGTAGTTGAGGAATATTGTGCCCAACACAGACACAAATGGGAGTACACATCCACCATGTGGGAAGAAGAAGAGATCCATTGTAGTGGCTCAACATATCATGAAGTTATCTCCAAGTGTAAAGGAAAACCTCTCGATAGGATATTAGATGAAGAAAAGGCTAGAGAAGAAGCATAGAAGAAAGAAGAAGAAGAGTCAACGACAATGGATATAGCACCCATCACAACAACTTCACATTTTGAATCAACAGTTGGAGAGGAGGAAGTTGTATATAGGAAGAAAATAAAGAAATATAAAGTCTAGAAAAATAAAGAGAACATTGTTGAGAATAAACGAAAGAAATAAGAAGCCAAAGCAGCAGTAGTGGTGACAACAGAAACAGAAGTGACATCAACTGATGAGGCAACAACAAAAGAAGTTGTAGAAGATTAAAGGAAAAAGGATGAAGAAACAATGAACAATGATGCTTCTCCCATGGGCACCGACATCCCAGGATCATTAGCAGAAGT
Organism: Picea abies; assembly: GCA_900067695.1. Lineage (NCBI taxonomy): Eukaryota > Viridiplantae > Streptophyta > Pinopsida > Pinales > Pinaceae > Picea > Picea abies. The sequence continues at coordinate 13,227 of CBVK0101275534.1, read as the reverse complement.
TCTCCTCACTGGTGGTCACCTCCTAGTCAGCTAAATCGGGTTGGGACTTCACAAACCCTATAGGCCCAACAAGGTGGAAAATCTGAAGAAGTTTTGATTCAATAAGGCCACCAATAGAATTGTGAAAAAACAAACCAAAAAGATTTCAATTACTAGAGGTAATCCCTTATCAATCATAACAAAGAATCTGGTAACAGATGATGTCAACAAAGACCCACTTTCCATAAAATTTGTCAACTCTACTTTCACGTTGGCAACAGAGAAGAACTTCAAATATCTGGTTCAACATAATAAAGAAAAGGATGTCACGATCATATATTTGGAGGAACAAGTCAGGCATGGAAAGAAACACAAAGGAATCCTCAGGGAATTCAAGGTATGCATCGAGAAGGTCATATCAGAGCTCATTGACATAGCTACAGACATGTACACTCATATTCACGTCTTTTAGGAGCTGACAATGCAAATAATCGATCAACATAGCTTGGTACAAGCAAATAATGTCCAATTCGTCTCCATCTAAGAAGGCTTGAATGAGATGCAACAATGGATCACTGAGAACCTGGATGCTCTGGTCGAACTGTCTCGCACTCCAGAAGGGGAAAGGAAAATCGATTATGCTTCCCTTGATCGATTCCAACAAGAAAGGGAGAGGGATGCAAGGGAAACAAAGAGATCACTCTCCCTCTGTGAACAACTCCAAAAGGCTGCACATATTTTGAAACATAAAGGACATCTACCTCCCATCAAATATCTCGGGAAAACCAAGATAGAAGAACAACTCTTAGAAGAAATCCAGTAAAACATGAACTACATATGAGAGGATGTGAAGGTAGATACAAAGGTAATAGTAGCCATAATGGATGAGCATCTCTTCTAGCTATACAAGAATCAAACTATGATCCAATCTTTCATGGCCAATCTGACAAGGGACATGAAAACCTTTTCAAACAACTCAACCTTCCACGCAGCTACACTAGAAGAAATCTTGTACCACAAATTTATATCAATCGAAGGACAACATGAAGTTATGGCATCTTACATGAGATACAAAGACAAGTAAATGAGAAAAAGTAAAAAATTTGAATTTTCCCACAACTACCCCCTATTTTGTATTTTTTCCAACCATCATTAGCTTCGTCCTTTTCTAACACCTATCAACAAAACTTGAGAAGGGGAAGCTGAAAACACTTGTAACTGCGTCTTGTAAAATCCAATAAAACACTATCAATAATTAGTCTAATTACTATAAGTAGAAGAAGAGGCTTATTTTGTAAAGGCTCTTCAAGCATTATATATTCGAAAACTACCTTGAGAATTAATATTGAGAAGCCCTCAAGGCCATTTTGTTAGAGAGAATAACTCTTATGGATGGTAGCTTCTTGTAAACTATTTTTAGAAAAATGTATGCTCTTTACATGTGTTGTAAGAATGTCCTTTCGCTTATAGACTATTCTTATGGAAATCGAAATTGTTATTGTTTCTTTGATTACTCTTTCTTATATTTTGTCCTGAGATGAAGAGTTTCTTATGTATGTAGTTTCATGACTTAGACTAATTTGGTGTTATCAGACATATCGGTAAGTGCGGACACAAATGGATCTCCCTAGTTTCACCCCAAAACTAGAACAAAACAAGACAATATACTAAACTTTCCTTGGATTTTAGATATCAAATAAGAAGAGGATCCAAAACATACCTTTTAAATGTTATAGACCTGACCTCTCCAATGTGATCCTAGCTCCGTTGTAAGGCTTATAGAGAAGTATCTGCAAAGAAACGCAAGCCAACGAAGACAAGAATAACATAGTCTATTCGATATGAAACTATGTATGTGATCAAGGAATCGTACAATATGGAAAAATAACATTCATATAGGAAAAAAAAGTATATATGTATTAAATAATGTGGAAGAAAGATACAACCAAATGCATTGATGTTGTCAGGTTCCTTCCAACAGTTCCTTGCTTCCCACGCACTTCTGCTCCAAGGATTCTGAGACTGTAGATCTGATAGTTACTTATGATCAAAGCTTGACAAAGTGAAACTCAAAGCCAACATAGGCCCAAATGCTCCATATGAAATAGCTATAACTGAAGTTAATACAAACTCTTGGATATACTAAAATCTCATTAGTTGAATCTCTGTAACTAAGATGAAGTTCCAAAAATTCTCTAACCATTCCCAAGCTAACTCCAAAACTCATCAAGCTAAATTTCAAGCTAACCAAGCTAACTTTCCCAATGAGAACTCCTCTCCTTTTATAAGCTGAAAAGGATAGGGTGAAGAGGCTAGGATGATCCCATGAGATCAGGTATGTGACTTAGATATAAACCGATAGGAGGCCACCTCACCCTCGAAGCTTCTCTTCTAGAACCATCAAGAAGTTCCTCTTTTACGTTAGCATGGACAATCGTCGCACCCTTAACAGTAAGAAAATTGCAACGATGTCGCAGGCCACTGTGGTGCAACCTGCGACGATCCTAGATCGTCACACCCTTAACATTGAGCAAGGGGCGACAATCCCTTTTTATAAGGTTTTTACAAGGGAAAATATAATTTTCATCTTTCTGGGAAAATGTGTATTCATTCTGCTTCAGGGATTCAAGCCATTGATCCTTCTAAAGACAAATGATAGGTGTACATCATTAACGGTCATAGGGATGACGAAAATAATGTGGAACATCTGGTTATGTTATTTGTATGCATGTGTTGTCTAACCTTGTTGCTTCTTAATAGCTACCTGGAAGAAGTCATTTGCATGGATTAGTTTCGTTAAAAATTTCTCATTTAGTGTCATTTTCGTCATCGACGTTTCAAATCCGAATCGAGATTCATCATTATGACTAATCGTCGAATGAGAGCTTGTTGATCTTCGCCAATTAATACTTTGAATGCAAGACAATTTAATTTTTAAATTCTTAACCAGGTCGGCTATCCTAATTTCGGAGTTTAAAGAAAGAAAGAAAACAAAAGTAAAAACAATTGAATTAATGAATTAATAAAACTTTAATAATTATTACGTATATAAGTATGTAAATCTAGGGTTTTGAAAGAGATTAGGAGGCTTTTAATTATTTACTCTTTTAGGGTTTAATCATAACTAATGATTAAATATGAAGTTGTTTTTTATTAGGATGCATTTAAAAGTATTGAAAGTTATTGATAATAATGTTAGTGCATTAGGTTTTTAATAATAACTAATTATTACCTAAGTGTTTTAATTATTTATTCATTTAGGATTTGTGCATTAGGTTGTTAATAATAACTAATTATCGAAATTAATAGTGTTAATATATGTAGTAGGGGTTATTTATGATTAGTTTAGGATGCATTAAATTAATAAGTCAATAATTAATAATTAATAACTAAGTGTGGATATCATAACTAGGTGTGTGTGTGTATATAGGGTTTAGGAGGCTTATGATTAGGGTACATTTTTAAAAGATTAGGATATTAGTATCATATGAGGGTTGGGAACTTAGGGTTTATAAGATTGGGATTGGGGTTATTTAAGATTTATGATTTATGCTTAGGGTATATAGCGCTTAATTAATAATATATATAGTGACAAGTTTTTTTTAATTTAAATTTCTTATGGTAGTAAATAAGACTAGTTTAGTTAGACTTCTAAACCTATGAACTTATTCAAATTAAAACTGAAACACGCAAGGAAAAGAAAAGGTTGGTGTCATACCTGGTTTGGTCCATGAGGGTCCCTTAGTTGGTTGATTAATGGGTGCCAAAAACTACTTACCTCCAGGCCCCCGTCTTTGTTCATATTGTTGGGGTGCTTGATTATTTCCAAAGCTTTTCTTAAGCGTCGTTTGTAGTAGTGATCCTCCTTTGCTAGTATCTTGGTATCCTCAAGGAAAACATGATGTTTGGTTTTAAGGGAATGTTATGCTAAGGCGGAAGTGCGAGTGTGTTCATTTCTAATGTTTGCTTCATGTTCCTTAATCCTTACCTGAAACGATTGTCCAGTTTCACCAATGTAACATTTCCCACATGAACAAGAAACCTTGTAGATGCCTTTCTCTTGTCAGTGGTCTGTAGGGTCTTTTACATACTTCATTCTTTGTCTGATGGTAGTTAGGGGTTTGAAGGATGTCATAATTTCTTTTCTTTTTAGTACCTTGGCAATCTTGTCTATGACACCTTGAATGTAGGGAAGAAAGGATTTAAAGTTGGAGGTTTGATCATTTTGTGTGCGGGTCCTTCTTTCCTTCTTGTCCATTTCCTTTTGATGTCTCTATCTCTATATCGAATGTTCTTGAAGACCTTAGTTAAGTGGTCTATTTTTTCTTTAAGATGTTCCTTGTTGGAAATTATTTTGGCCCTTATGGCCTTGGTGTTAAGGACCCCCATCTTTTGAGAGGGATGGTGGTGGGATTCAGCATGAAGGTAGTTGTTTGTGTGGGTTTTCTTCCTGAAGACCCTATGCCCAAGTGTACCATCATGTTTCCTAGTCACAAGTACATCTAGGAAGGGTATGCTATTGTTATCTTCTAGTTCCATGGTGAATTTGATGTTTTCAAGGATTCCATTGAGGTGCTCAAAAAATCTGTCTAGTTCTTCTTTTCTATGAGGCCACTTTTTTTGTGAGGCCACTTGACATTGATATCATCAACATACCTTTTCCATCTTGATGGTTTAATGGGGTATGTTTCAAGGGAATTTTTCTCAAACTTCTTCATGTAGAGGTTGGCTACAATTGGGGATAAACGGGATCCCATGGCTACCCTGCTTGTTTGTTCGAAAAACTCTCCTTGGAAACTAAAGAAGGTTGACTTTAGATATACTTCTACTAGTTTAGCTATTTGAGGATCTGCTACCTCATTTATAACTTGAATGACCTCATTTAACGAGATCTTAGTAAAAAGTGAAAATACATCAAAGCTAATGAGCATATCCTTTGATTCAATTTTCTCCTCTTTTATGAGTTCCACGAAGTCTCTTGAATCCTTGATGTATGAGTCTATTCTGCCGACTAATGGTCCTAGGATATTTTCTACGTACTTGGCTAGTTCATAGGTTGGGGAACCGATTGTGTTGACAATTGGTCTGGAGGGTTCCTTCCTTGTGGATTTTAGGGAGTCCATAAATTCTAGGGGTGATTAGGCAGATTGGGGTTAGTCTTTTTTTAACCTTTCATCGAGGTTAGAAACCCTTATGGCCTTCTTTGACTTCCTTGGTGACCTTGGATATTGGGTTGTTGTCTAGCTTTTTATAACTTGGTGAGATGCTCTATCATTTTGGTGTTGTAATCCATTTTATTATTTATGAGGTTCTTAATGGATTTTTGCTCCTTTTTGCTGATGTTATTTTTAGATGGTTTTGCATTCTTGAGGACCAGGGCGCAGTCTTGCCTAATAACATCCTTATCTTCTTCATTGAGGTTTTTTATGTTGTCTTCTATGCTGCAGACTATGTTTTCTACCGGGACTGTTTTAGGAGTAATGGTGAAACTTAATCCTTTCTTTAGGATATATATTTCTTCCTTGTTTAGATCGTGGTTGGACAGGTTTACGATTTTCCTGTCATCGTTTGCTGTAGCGTTTCGAATGTTGTTGGCCGCGTCCCTTTTCGCTATGAGTTTTCGTAATTTTCTTGTGTGGCAATCGTTTGCCTTACGTCTCTCTCCCTCTGCCTTCAACGCGACGCTGACATCCATCACGTTCCAGAGGTCCGTACGTATTTCGCGCGTGAGCTGTAGGTGAAGATCCAGGGATTTTCTTGACAGAGCGTCCATTGCTGAACGCGTTCATCTTATTTCTCCTCGGACTAGGGCACCACTGAGCCGTTCAAACGCTTTGTAATTCCATCTACTACGCAGGTGGTGATTTATGGGGGCGAAAATCGGGATTAAATTATTGTCTCTGCATTTTTTAAGAAAATCGAGATCAGCAACTCGTCTAATTATTTTAATCCGTAGGTTTCCCATTAAACGAAAATCGTTCCAGGTTTCCTTTCGTACAAGGAAGATATTGTTGTTTTCATATTTTTGTGGTGAGGAGTTTGGCGAGTGTTTTCATTAACGTTTAGAAGCTGAATCGAAATTTATTATCAAGACTAATCCTCGAATAAGAGCGATTCATCATCAAGACTGATCCTCGAATAAGAGCTGGCTGATCTTAGCCAATTAATACTTTGAATACAAAACAATTTAATTTTTAAATTCTTAACCAAGTGGGCTATCCTGATTTCTGAGTTAAAAGCAAGAAAGAAAAAAAAAAGTAAAAACAATTGAATTAATGAATTAATAAAACTTTAATAATTATTATGTATATAAATACGTAAATATAGGGTTTTGAAAGAGATTAGGGAGCTTTTAGTTATTTACTCTTTTAGGGTTTAATCATAACTAATGATTAAATATGAAGTTGTTTTTTATTAGGATGCATTTAAAAGTATTGAAAGTTATTGATAATAGTGTTAGTGCATTAATTTTTTAATAATAACTAATTATTATTTAAGTGTTTTAATTATTTCTTCATTTAGGGTTTGTGCATTAAGTTGTTAATAATAACTAATTATTAGAATTAATAGTGTCATATATAAGTTTAATTAATATATTTATTTTTTAGGGTTTGTGCATTAGGTTTGTGTCTTAAGTTTTTATAATTATTACTTAAGTGTTTTAATTATTTATTCATTTAGGGTTTGTGCATTAGATTGTTAATAATAACTAATTATTGAAATTAATAGTGTTAATATATGTAGTAGGGGTTATTTATAATTAGTTTAGGATGCATTAAATTAATAATTAATAATTAATAACTAAGTGTGGATATCATAATTAGGTGTATATATATATATATATATATATATATATATAGTGTTTAGGAGGCTTATGATTAGGGTACATTTTTAAAAGATTAGGATATTAGTATCATATGAGGGTTGGGAACTTGGGGTTTATAAGATTGGGACTCGGGTTATTTAAGATTTAGGATTTATGCTTAGGGTATATAGGGATTAATTAATAATATATATAGTGACAAGTTTTTTTTAATTTAAATTTCGTATGGTAGTAAATACAACTAGTTTAGTTAGACTTCTAAACCTATGAACTTATTCAAATTAAAACTGAAACACGCAAGGAAAAGAAAAGGTTGGTGTCATACCTGGTTTGGTCCATGAGGGTCCCTTAGTTGGTTGTAAAAAAATCATAAGTTATGAAAGTGGTACTAGGAGGCATTATATGCCTTGGGGGTGTTCGTTTTCAAATCCAGAATACCCACTTTACCTAAGTAACACCTTTTTAAGGGTGAAAAGTGATTATTTAATCACTTAAACCCACTTTCTCTCAAAAAAGTAAAATAAAAGGCAAAAAATAATAAAAAACCAGCAAGCCTATTATTGAGGAAACATGTCGGGGACATTTTTCCCTCATGCCTTGAGTCTAATAGATAGGTGGAAAAATATCTTGGAGAGAAGGCAAGTTAACTAGAATGAAACTCAAGTGGTGAATGAAGTGGCAATTGGATGGAGTTTCCAAAGAGTGAGGGTGCACCTCTCCCTTGAGGTGGCGAACTCTCAAGCAAGGATGTCAATCTCAAGGATTGACTTGCCCTCACTCCCACATAAATTCATGAGGTGGCATGCCACCACTATTACTCACTTTGAGAGGTGGAAATCTCACACCACTCTCTCTTGCCACTCACCCTCCTTGAGGAGATGCGCCCTATCCACTTGTCACACACCTTTACCTTGGGATCTTCACCCAAAGGGCTTTACAAGCAAGTCGACCTCCCCTATTTTTGGTTAATGGGAGTTTGTATTGGATTGTTGTTGTACCATTGATGTAATACTCTTTGATTTGGAATAAAAGAAGACTTTAGAGGTCATATTGATGTAATACTCTTTGATTTGGAATAAAAGAAGACTTTAGAGGTCATATGGTGGCTTGGATAGTGTGTGGATAATTTTCATGTGTTAATGCTTATGAGGTGACATTGTTTTATTTCACTTGTTTATGAAAACTTATTGAAGTTGGCCTTTTTAGGACTACTATTACTCATTAAGGATAGGATTATTAATCTTGCTTGATTTCTTAATCCTATTGATTATCTATTTTAGAGATTGTAATGTGCATTTTATGTTTTGCTTAACTAATGTGCCATTGAGTCTCTTTTGTAGGTAACACCAATATCTAACAAGTTTCTTGCAAGTGTTGTGAAGCTTTAGATGTTCACTTTAGAGGATTGGATGAGCTTGTTTGATTCTACCCTCTCTCAAAAATCTTAAAGACAAACCCTCCTCATTTCACCAAGGATATTCCATTACCCAAGAAGTTCCAAGCACAAGCTTATATTATTGTTTTCCAATTTCTGTGGTGAGGAGTTTTGAAGGTGTTATCCGAATAATCCACAGTTGGTGTCATTTTTGTCATCGACGTTTCGAATCTAAATCGGGATTCATCATCAGTACTAATCGTCAAATGAAAGCTTGTAAATCTTTGTCAATTAATACTTTAAATGTGGGACAATTTTTAATTTACAAGTTTTTAACCAAGTCGGCTATCTATAAACCCTAATTTTAGATTTAGACAAAAAAGAAAACAAAAGTAAAATCAAATAAATTAATAAAACAATTGATAATGATTAATAATTATTATGGATGATATATATATATATATGGTTTTTGAAAGAATGATTAGGAGGTTTTTAGTTATTTATTATTTTAGGGTTTAATCATAACTCATAACTAATTATTAGAATGATTTAAATATGATTAATAGTGTTATTTATGATTAGGATACATGATATGATAAGGTTAGGATTTATAAGTATTGAAAACAAAATTAAAATCAATAAAACAAATGATAATGATTAATAGTTATTACCTAGGTGTGGATATCATAACTAAGTGTAAATATTGATAATAGTGTATGTATATATGTATATAAATCTAGGGTTTTGAATGAATGATTTAATATGATTAGGAGGATTTTAATTATTTATTCTTTTAGGGTTTATGCAATTAGGTTTCAATCATAACTAATTATTAAAATGATTTAAATATGATTAATAGTGTTAATATATGTATTAGGGGTTATTTATGATTAGGGTACATTTTAATATGATTAGGATATTAATATCATATGATTAGGGTTACGAAACTTTTAAGATTTAGGGTTTATAAGAAAGGGACTAGGGTTATTTATGATTTAGGGTTTATGCAATTAGGATTTATAAGTATTGATAATAGTGTATATACATATATATAAATCTAGGGCTAGAATGATAAAAACTAAGTATTTAATAAAAGTAGATTTGGGGTTTATAAGATTAGGATTAGGGTATATAGGACTTAATTAATAATATATATAGTGACAAGTTTTTATAATAGTAATAAGACTAGTTTAGTTAGACCTCTAAACCTATGAACTAATTCAAAAATAAAACCGAAACAAACAAGGAAAGGAAAAGGTCGGTGTCATACCTGATTTGGTCCATGAGGGTCCCTTAGTTGGTTGATTAATGGGTGCCAAAAGCTACTTACCTCCAGGCCACCGTCTCTGTTCATATTGTTGGGGTGCTTGATTATTTCCAGAGCTTCTCTTAAGCGTCTTTTGTATTAGTGATCCTCCTTTGCTCGTATCTTGGTATCCTCAAGGAAAACATGATGTTTGGTTTTAAGGGAGTGTTTTGCTAAGGCAGAAGTGTGAGTGCATTCATTTCTAATGTCTGCTTCGTGTTCCTTAATCCTTACCTGGAACGATTGTCCAGTTTCACCAATGTAACATTTCCCACATGAACAAGAGACCTTGTAGATGCCTTTCCCTTGTCGGTGGTCTGTAGGGTCCTTTACAGACTTCATTCTTTGTTTGATGGTAGTTAGGGATTTGAAGGAGGTCATAATTTATTTTCTTTTTAGTACCTTGGCAATCTTGTCTGTGACACCCCGAATGTAGGGAAAAAAGTCTTTAAAGTTGGAGGTTTGATCATTTTGTGTGTGGGTCCTTCTTTCCTTCTTGTCCATTTCCTTTTTGATGTTTCTATCTCTATATCCAATGTTCTGTGGATTATCCGGATAACACCTGTGAAACTCCTCACCACAGAAATTTGAAAACGACAATTTCTCATTTAGTTAGCATAATTTATCCTAGCTAGGATAGGGTAGATTAGATTTTATTTCTGCACATAGTTAGTTTGCATCTGCATATCCCATTTCATTCACAACCATCAAATCACCCCTCAAACCCAATAATGAAAGTTGAGCCAGAATCTGAATGGGTCTCCTAAACCAAATGGTGCATAGTCTAAACAGGACCTTGCATCAGGGAGCACCCCTTACTGTTGAAGGGAAATTCTATCGCCTTAACAGAATGGAAATCCCCTCTAGTATTTGGAAAATCATACTTAAGCGGTATTTAACTCCTAAACATCCCTATAATGGTGGGCATTCTTATATGTACTACCTCACGGTGAGCTTCGATTGCAATTTTTTTTATTAATAAAATTTTACTAATGTTTGTGAAAAAAAAATGATGTATGCACAACTACAACTTTTAGTTTAAAAAAGAAGTCACTACTTGATGAAACCTAAAAAATCCTAAATGTTCTGCAATGCAAATACCTTTTTAATTTGAATTCTAAGGAAAGACATGTGCTAAGAACATAATCTTTTTCTTTTCGAAAATAAATGTACAACGGAAAATAAAAAAAGAAACGAATCTATGCAAAGAAAACTAGCCTTTTGTTTTTTTCTACTAAACAAAACACTCTAAAACAAGGAGAATTTCTTCCTTTTTGCTTGAAAGAAATAAATTCATGGTAGAAAAGTAATATAATCATATCAAGAACTCAAGCTTCAAATATTATCACAACAACAATTAATAAATAGAGAGAACCGTGATGAGAACATTTCCTACAACCATGCAATTCAAGTGTAACTAAAGAACCCTAAGAAGCATAAAAAAAAAAAAAATTATTTCAAAAAATCTAACTATATTTTCATACTAAAGACAAATTTCAGACAACATAGAGAATCAAAAAGAAGAAATTCAAGGCTTAGAAAGACTAGAAAACAGAGAAAAAATATTTCCCAGTAGTCATACACGTCTATTGCCTCAACAACCTACATATGTACGGATCTGTCCCTTCAACAAAAAGTGTATATATGCTGGTTTACTAGGGGAAATTTGCAAATGCAAGTTATATTTCCAAAAAAATTTGGAAAAAAAAAAATTGAAACCTAGAAATGAATGCTACAGGTCTGAAAGAAACTGCAAGTGTAGAAACAGAAAGAAAGAAAAGACCAGAAAAAAACTAAATAACCCAAAGGGGAATTCCTCGGTGGAGTCACCAATTCTACTTCAGGAATTTCTCCCTTATAACCTAGGTTAAAGGTCACACAGAGTGGGAACCCAGAGAACTAACTTAAACTTAGAAAATATTTAAATTGTGTAACCAACTAACTACTGGCGGTTAAGAACCACTCACCTAGACAACGGAGTTTGGAGTAGACTCTTCTCAAATGTCCCTGCTCCAATTTCTCACCCCATTGTTCTTCTTATTTTCCTTCACACAAAGAGAAGCGATGCTACAATCAAAGTAGTTATAGTAAATAACTTCTAAATACCTACGGTAATATAGGATTAGTTAATTAAACATTTACCAATCATATGCATTCAGTTGTAACAAAATAGATAAACAACACATAATTGTGACTAGAAAGAAGAGAGTTGAGTCCCCAATAATGAGAAGTAAACATGAGTGACTAGTGCACAATGAATAACGCACAACTCAATTGATGGAAGGGCCAACTTGAATCTTAATACTATGTCCCTATCCACCCACCTCAAATGGAATCTACCCACTCAACCATCCACTCCCCTTTCTTATTGGGGCACATAGAATGAAACAAGACTCAATCTCAATGCTTGTCTCTACTCGTCACTCCAATAACCCTACATGCATGTGTTGTGGTTGGATGTTTTAGGGAAAGTGCAGTCCAATGATCACTCTCTCAATCAATCAATAAGGGTCAATACTTTACAAGTGTTTACACACCTTCTCTAAAACACCATTAGGCCCAGTACATCACTGTATGCATTATGAAGTTTCAAAGCACTAGAGGGGCTAGTGTAAATCTAAATAAATGAAGTGTTTCACCCCTTCTTGCATCCGCCTGAAAAGAGATTTTCTCTTTTCATGATATCTTTTATTTGGAAAACAATGCATTGTAATTAATATTTTTGGATGCAATGCATATGATATTGATTTCCTTTTTGACCCGTTTCCAACTTATCTGTGATTCCAACCAATACGTAGAAATGTATGTGTGATAAACAAAATGATAAAATATCAAAATTGTCTACTTGATTAGAAGGGATGAAAGTCAACCTAAGTCAATGGAATGTCAACGAATATTCCATGACAACTTGTCTACCTTTTAGTTTCCAGTCTCTCTCAATGAAAAAGTAATTGAACGTGATCAACACCAAACTCAAATCTCAAAAAGACTGGTGGTTTAAATATCCCTTAAAAGCCATATGGGCCTCAATTTCTTATCATCTAATTATAAAATATTTCTGGTGTGAGTGTTAGCACTGAGAGTCACCCTTAGACTGCAAGAGGATAAGCCCAATACC
>CBVK0101275529.1:0-11103 GCA_900067695.1 Picea abies | reverse complement strand
TTTGGATTAGTTTCAGGTACATGTAGGAGCCTCATGAGATTCACTGGAAGACATCAAAGAGGATTCTCAGATATGTCAAGGGGACTACCAAATTTGGTATACATTATGCATCATGATCTTCCTCATATCTTGTTGGTTACATAGACTCAGATTGGCCAGGCGATAACAATGATTGCAATTCCAATTCAGGATATGTCCTCTACCTTGGATCGAGACCTATCTGTTGGTCAAGTAAGAAGCAATCAATGATTTTTATCATCAACAGAGGTAGATCACGAGGGTGTAGTGAATGTTACTACTCCAGTTATTTGGTTGCAACACTTTTTTACAAAGTTGGGAGTTCATTTTCATCATCTGATAGTTATATGGTGTGATAATTAGAGTACTCTCAAGTTGTGTAGATACCTAGTTTAGAGGAAGCGGACTAGGCCCATCGAGGTTCATATGCACTTTATTCGAGGACAGATTCAGGATGGATGCATTGATATGCAGTTCTGTCCATGTTCAAAATAGGTGGAAGACATATTCACAAATGCCTTCACCAAACAAAAGTTTGTCTCATTGAGGGACATTCTAGGAGTGAGGGATACATCATCTTAGCAGTTGAACATGTTAGCATTCTTTTCCTGTTAGCAACATATTTTGAGGGGGGTTTGTTCTCACTGGATTTTCCATCTTTACCTCACTTGTGTTCAATTTTTATCCATCTATAATTGTACATGAGTACCTAACATGGCTTCATATTACCGTGACTCATCATTTTTCACACCCTGGTTGTGTTTCAAGGGGGTGTTCGGGTACATGCTCAACTACATACTTAGTGACATACCCATTTTTTCCATTTTTCCTACTATTTAGGAGGAATGTTATTTATATCATGTCTATTTATAACATGTCTATTTTTATCTGGTGGATTCCTATATGTAATACCATGGGAAAATACCATGGGTTTCCAAACTGACGTTGTCTAACTATTCTACGAAATGGTTTTTTTCGTTGAAATACGACAATACAAATTTAAACAAAATTACTATTTTTTGTTGTTTAAAATCCATTTCTAAATGCATAAATGGATTGAACATGTTGAAAAACCCCTAGAGAACTCAAATTATACAAAAATAATCACTCAAATATGCGGATCTAATAATTTCTCGCAGGATTTTGGGAAAATGTCCCCAGAAAATATCGTCTAAAAAGAGTCATTTCATAGAACGTTTAGACTATGGTTTTCCAAAACCATGGGCTCATAAACCACCATTAAGAAAATTCCTAATTTTTAGGAGATAATTCCTATTTCCTTAATTTTAGGAGATATTTCATATTTCATGGCTATAGAGTGCACTTTAGTAAGAATATTAGCCTCCTAGGGAAGTGCGCATTACCCATCTAATATGTGGAGTTAGCACACTTCACTTATTTAGTGAATTTCCATAATTAGAAAATTCTCACTCAGTTAGGACTTTAGTTCCATTCTTAGACTTCGGTCTTATTCTAGAATATTTTTTCTATTATGGAATGCATGCTGACTTCATGTAGAGTTCTCACTAAGTTCACACTTATATTTTTTTATCTTTTCTTATTATTAACAACTTTTGACTTTAGTTAATTGTTTTTATTGGGAGAAGTTACTTACTTACTTGAGCATGCACATGGAAACCTCAACCTAGTGCACATCACTCCTCATGTGGAGAGTCTTATATATTTTACTCATTATCAAGGATTAATATATTGTGATTAGAGTTAGTCTCTTAGTCTCTTATGTGTGAAGATTGATTCTATTTTTCTCTATCCTCTCTCTCTTTTGCAATTAGCTAGTGTAGTATTTCCTTCTCACAATTAGGTCCATTCTTAGACTTCGGTCTTATTCTAGAATATTTTTTCTATTATGGAATGCATGCTGACTTCATGTAGAGTTCTCACTAAGTTCACACTTATATTTTTTTATCTTTTCTTATTATTAACAACTTTTGACTTTAGTTAATTGTTGTTATTGGGAGAAGTTACTTACTTACTTGAGCATGCACATGGAAACCTCAACCTAGTGCACATCACTCCTCATGTGGAGAGTCTTATATATTTTACTCATTATCAAGGATTAATATATTGTGATTAGAGTTAGTCTCTTAGTCTCTTATGTGTGAAGATTGATTCTATTTTTCTCTATCCTCTCTCTCTTTTGCAATTAGCTAGTGTAGTATTTCCTTCTCACAATTAGGTCTTGGATTGTGGTTTAGTCCTACACCAAAGTATGATAGATACAGCGAATGAGATCTACCATGATCTACAGTCTATATTTTCTTTGATTCCCCAAACTAATCGATATTTAACGGAGACTCTTGACTTTGACAGATACGAAGCTCACGATTTAGTCAATTGGACGGCCCATATAGTTTTAGAATTACAAGGTGCATGAACTTTAGTCGATCAAACACACTCGCTTGAAAGGTGCGATCACTTCCCTTTACCTTCCAAACATATTCTTTTGAAAAGGAAGTTTATGACGAATACAATGGCTGACAATCCTCCAATCCAATGATCCAATGATCTAGATCTTTGCAGAGTCCTCAACCCTCACTACAGTTAACATGCACAAAAAATCTCCAATGGGTTGGAATGGGTCCTTAGAAAATCGATATAGTAGATCCTTTCGATTTTGTCTCTATGGAAGATCAATGGTTCACACCCGCTCAAGCTCACGTGTTCATGTTTTCTCTCTATTAGAAAACACCATCTACTCCAATCTCACATATCCTTCCAAAACCCGCATTCCGACTGACCTGATGGACAGGGTCCAATACACTATCTATGGTCTAGATATTCTAGTTTTGGTTCCTCGGTAGATCAACAATTATCTCCCACTCAAGTTCGTGTTTTCGGGTTTCTCTCTATCCGAAGATTCCAACCACGCTAGCCTTATAGATCTTTTCAAAACCTAAACTCTAATCAGCCTATACTCGAACCCTCTCTGCATATGGTTGAGATCAACCCCTGCTTGTTGATGGATGGTTGAGATCACTTCTCGAAAGTTAGATAGTTTCATGGCCTCTAGTTCTTTTCCTTCATAGAGGTTTAAACAACCACACCAAGGGATTTTTGGTTTTTCTTCCCTTGACTACGATTAGATCTTTGATCCAAGTCTTGCACGGGACCAATAGGTAACCTTCATTCTCATATTTTCTCAGTTAAAGCTTCTAATTCATGCAAATTTCATCGGTTCTAATCTTGAAACATTCAGTAAACTGAGGTAAAACAACCCCCACACTCAGAGATTGGATATACTCATTATTTCATATTTCATAGGGAATAAGGAACAGTTTAATAAAATCTAAGTCATATAAGAATCACAATTCCATGCATCCCTCTCCTCATTCTCATAGTTTTAAGATCTCTGACCAAGATCTCTTTATAGTCAGTTCTCATAGGTTAAATAACTAGAAGTTTACAACCCAGAATTAGACTATGAATTCAAAGCCTAGCAATTATCTTTACCCATCATACAACATAAAAGATAGTAAATAGTAAGGAACACATACATGTAGAGGGAAGCATACATCTGTTCCTTCGATGGGTAAATCAAATACAATAGGTGCACTACTGAGTTCACTAGGAACCTGGACATTCATTCATTCATTTTCCTTACAGGTTCTTACTCAAAACTATACAATTATGTTGATTGAAAAAGAATGCATAATTATACATTTACATAGCATAAAGAGAGTAAAAGGGAGAATCGGTTGTGTAGAAAAATTTGGCCAAACCAACTGACTAAAGTTGACCGTCTTTCCACCCAACCATAGGGTCAAATGCATTGGTTCTCTGCAATCTGGACACCCTCGTGCCAAGTCATGATACCAACAAGGAATCCTCTCAGACTCTCAAAGACTCGTGCCAAGTCATGATACCAACAAGGAATCCTCTCAGACTCTCAAAGAAATTAGAATAAATAAGGGAATTCTCCTTCACACATTCATTGGTTGAAAATCGTTATAGCCACCATGCCCAAGGCCTCCACAAGGCTTTCTCAAGTGTCCTCCTAGCACCAAGCTCATGGCCCTCTTAGCTCATGTCGAGATTCTAGGTTTCTCAAACCATTTGTGCACACAATATCCTATAAAAATAATCTATGTATGTTCCATGCATAGGTCTCTCCCACCTCTCTGCATTCTCTCCTCATCCATCGCTCAAACTAGAACTACCTTCTCTAGCACACACCCGTGTGTTTTTGTCCTATGGACCCCAAAGAAGGTTCTCAATCTTCTCTCCATATTTCTTATGTTAGAAGGAACTCATGGGGTCAAAGGTGGTACCTGTGTACTTGTCCTGACAATTTTTAGTTGTCCAACCTTCTCTCTCCATATCTCTTTATTGCAGGTGGTTGGCTACTCAACTAACAACCCTCCTTTTAGTAAATGGTTTTTTTACCTTGGATTCAAAAAAAGGGAAAAGATTCATTATCTCCAAAATAGTTCAATAAGGTGTCTTGGACTCCTCTAACATGATTAAATCCCCTCTATTCCCCCTCTTTAATCCTTCTAGTGGTATCATGGATAGTATTAGAGCCTCACCCTACAGTCAGTTGTTTAGATTCTATATTACACAATAATACAATTTATAGTGCTCTAGATTACAATAGCATGGTAACAGTATCTCCATAATGAGATAACATCATCTCTAATCATAAATTATTATAATTAATTCAGGGGATTAAAATTTGGGTGTCAAATTCCCCTCCCCCTTAATCGGAACATCACCATTGATGCTCTCCTCCACTTTGGTAATCCTTGCCATGTCTTCGTCTTCCAGTTTCTTCAGTAGGAATCCTTTTTTTTTCATAGTCTGGTTTATTTACATACCTATGGAATTTATGTGGCATGCCTATAATAGTTGTCAAACAACGTGCATATTAAAATCAATTTAATGCATAAATTAATTTTTGTTCATAATTCAGGGTAAAACACACTTTTTAGTAGAATACTTATCTATGCATTCATGGATATACATCCATATGGCTTCCATGTCAGAACTCAGCTCATTGTTATTCTTTACATATGCATTGTGCTCATGATCCCAACTATCATGTCATTAGATTCAAGTCTCTTCTTCCTTGTAGTCACTCACCTTCCAGGATCATGCATCCCCTTCCTTCTTGCAAAGTCCCTCGGGTGATCTATCTTTCCTACCAAGGATTTCTTGCACAAAAATAATATAGAAACTCACAAAATATTGTAGTTGAGGCATCCCTCTATCTTTCTCTAACAAATCACAACGATGTCATAGGTGACCATGGCATGTCATAGGGTTCTTCTATCATAACAATGGCATATTTCCATGTTTTCTAGTTCAATAGTCGTCCTTTGTCATTCTACTACACATAAATCATCTCACCTATATTACATACATACAGTAATGGTAAAATGTCATTATATAAATTTCAATCAGGATTTCCTTTCCCAATCATAGATTTTCAAATTTCCACTTATCAATTTCAATATTTTTTCCATATAGGAACTCTAATGTTTCCACAAGCATGATATTACCTCTCATAATAGTTTGGATTTCCTTTCCCCATATAAATAATCGACCTCCCTTATGGGATTACACTGTTTCCATATCCAATACCACTCTTCCTACAATTTTTCATTATTCATTCATCCAAACAATTTTTTTAGTATTCTATGCACAACACATTTGCAATGGCTCCCAATTGAGCATAAAAGTGTGCATTTTAAAAATCAATTCACTTGTATTCACTATTCATATGATATGGGATGATAACATCATTAATCATACATTCATTATTTCAGCATACCAATCTTTTAATGATGTAATTAATCACCACAAACAGTTAAACAAATGTGTCAATATCCATGGCTACATTTACATGATGTCTTCCTTGCATTGGTTTTTAGAATGTCAATCATTCCTCCATGGTGAATTGGAACTCAAACCTCTTACCCCATGGATTCTTTATCATCATTCATTATTACAGTAGGACCTCAAATCAACACACACAACATGAAATTAAAATTGCACATACATGTAATTACACATTCATTATTTACTAGTAGCCAAGGAACTAATACTCATGGCTACTTCAATTATTTTTTGTACCACTTCCACAATCATTTGGGATACAAGGAGGTATTCCTTCCTTAATGGGAAATCCAATACCTTCCCTCTTTCACCCACATGCATCTTCTCAATGCATTTAGCACATATGTTACTTATGTGCACAATGATTTATTCATTCTTGATTACCCAATTTAGCACGACATAACTATGTATGCATTTATTGTAAAGGTTTCAATCTATTTTAGTTTATTTACTAGATTTTCCTTCCCTTGTCATACCATGTATGGGTATCAATGACATACATGTAGCCAATTCATAATCATATGCATAACATCGAAGTACAACACAAACCTGAAGGAATTATTACCCAATTTCTTCCAAGTCACATGCTACAAAGGCATGGTAAATTTTATACCTATCTGGATACCAACAATATTCTTGATATTACCTTATTAGTTAGATGCTTCCTGGGGACTCATGAGTTCCCTTCTTCAATATTTTAACAAAAAAATTCATGTATTTATCCTCTGTCAAACGTTTTCCACCATTCACAGTTGTCCTATCAACAACTCCAATATTTCCTACACATAACACTTATAATCATAATTATATATCAATTTTCATGTCAAATCACAATGTGTGTACTATACTATTTTTAATATGATCCCCAAAGTCGTGATATTCATCAATTAATTGCAGTTAATTAAAATCTTACGTCAAATCACAGTTAATCAATCAAATCGCAATATCGTGAATTTAGGGTTCGCGGTTCAACGACTAGGAGTAAAATCCTCCGATATTGCAAACTCTGAAAAAGGGATTAAGGACTAAACACACTTAATAAAATATTGAACTATATTAATTAACACCTTAAACAACCTTCAACCCGTACAACCTACGGACCAAGAATTAAACGTAGCCGCAATCCTCCCCGATCACAAATTATCGAACATTTATGGCATTTATTAGAAATTTAGTGAGGTGATTGATAGTAAGATCTTGTTTTATTTCTAAATATTTCTATCAAATGATTTAAACATTCTGTCAACAAGGACTAGCACATGCTCAAAGCGAAAAGGTTTCAGTCATTATCTTAGATTTCTTTCTAATTTGCGCAGAGCCAAGTTCACCAAGATAACCTCTTTTTGTGTTTTCATTTTCTGTGATAGGGGATCTAATCGTAAGGTTCTATATCATGGCTCCACGAAAATCATCCAAGGCAGCTGCCAAGAGTCCATGTCAAGGTTAAGATATTATTTCTGATACCTCGCCTAGAAGTATCAATACTGTCAAAACATGGATGTATGTCCAACATTTTGCAATCCGAGCTGATAAATTGTCCAGATGATTCTAGTGATAACGAGAAAGACGACTTGTCCACCAAATAAAAAATCGTCGCTCAGTCGAAGATGCACAAGATAGCAGCAAGGCCACAACTTTTTCCCTATTATGATATGATTAGATGGGTGTTGGACCATGTAGACATCCTAACCAGGACAATATTCAACGAACAGAAGGTGGCAATTGGGACATTCAGACCAGAGAATTTATAGGCGATGTGTAAATTTTCTTCCACACCAAACCTTACACATAATGCCAAATTCTTGGAGGGTTTCAAAAAGAAGGAATGCGAGCAGTTTGGAAAAATATTATCCGATCTGATCAAAGATTGGGTTTCGCACCCCATGAAATTCAGAGCCGATACTAATGGAATTTATTTAATATCATCGTTGGTACCACAATTCATTTATATAACGATGATGGTTTGAAGACTATATGGGAAGGAGGACACCTCTCAATTCTTTCTCACATGAGTACCGCTTATTCACATAGTAGCAGAGGGATTCTCTTTCGACTGGGCCAAATTGTTGTCAAACAGTCATGCCAGTCGAATTACAGAATATCGAGCACAAAAGGCGAGTGGGAAAGCATCCTCATTCTTCATGTTTTCTTACATCATGGATGCTATTTTCTTTATGAAACCTTTCCCCTTAATGAGCTAGAGCTGGAATCCAACTAATGCAGAGCCTATTCATATCTACCACTCGAAACTCTAGGAAGATAAAGCCAAAGAATTAGTCGGCAAGCCAGAGTGACTGATCAATAGGAAATCAAGAGACTTAAATTCGATCTTAAGTAGATGCATCAATCGGCACAAATAAGCCAAACACAGGTAAGTCAACAGGAGGAGCAAATAAAACTATTGCAACCTAAATTATTTTCTGTTGAAAACTAAGTCATAGACATAATAGTATTCCAATCCCAAGCCACAGAAATATGAAATAAGGTAGAAGTAGCTCGACAGGATCTACTTGCCAAAGTGGAAACCATATAGAATCATTTTCATATGATAGAACAAGCATTAAAGGATATCTCCTTGAGAGAAAGAGAATTTGCAGCAACTTGGGTTTCTTTCCAAGAAGTTGTTATAGCAACAACAAAAGAAGAGGTGGCCATCATTTCTAGGTTGTCTATCCTAGAGAAAACTAGAGGTAACATTTTACTGAAGGCATGGGAGCATAATATATCCGAGAGAAGAAAAAGAGCTAAAGAGATGAGAGATGATTGTGAAGAGACATCTTGCTTGATAAATAAAAATTGGTTAGATCTCGGTAAAGAAAGTATTGTTGGAACACTGGGCAAAATTAACATAGCCAAACATCTGTTGGCTATCAAAGAAAATGGGGAAAAAGGACAAATTGAATTATCCTAGGTAAGTCAGGTCAATATCACCCAAGTGGATAAATGGTTGATAAGACCAAGCTTGCAATTATGTTCTATCATCACGGAAGACCGACAAGTAGGAAAAAGATTACCAGAGTTGGCAAAGAATTGTTACACTTTCGAGGCGAACAATCAAGCTGAACCTTCCAAGATGATAGCCCAGTTAGTAGAAAGATGTGTTATTTGTATCGAGCAAGGGAAAGGGCAGATTTTTGGAGGCAAGTAGTGACAGATGCCTATCCCATCCTATTTTTGGAGCCAGAGAACAAGAAAATAAAACGCCCTACCCATGTGGAGGAAGACAAGAGACAAGGAAGTGAAACGCTTCATTCTCCATTTGTAACCGACATTTTTAGAACGATTAGAATTCAAAGAGTTTTAAAATTTTGTATAAGTATAATTTTGAAACAAGGATCAAAGGATTTTTTCCTTTTGGTTAATTGTACCAGAGAATATTTTTTCGCCAGAATTAATACAAGGCAGATCGAAGACTCCTTTTTCTGTCAAGACTGGGTTATGTGTTTCTTCTGTTATTTCTTATTTCACATCATTTATCATATGTGTATTTAATGAATTCTTAGTTGCAATTTAGTACAACCTCTACTGTGGTGGTCATTTATTTCAATTATCTAATCATTTATAGCTTTTCCTCTGTATCGGCTATCAGCAGGTACAAGACCTGTGAATTGTTTATCTTATTTCACATCATTTATCATATGTGTATTTAATGAATGCTTAGTTGCAATTTAGTACAACCTCTACTGTGGTGGTCATTTATTTCAATTATCTAATCATTTATAGCTTTTCCTCTGTATCGGCTATCAGCAGGTACAAGACCTGTGAATTGTTTAGATTTCTATATCATATGCTTCATTAGAGTTTTCTCTTGCTTATTTTCTTCTTCTGTCACAAGGTGATATTCTTCCATGATTTATGCCTCACATTGTTCAATAGATCTATGTTTTATCTCGCTTCATGCATGGTTTTAAAATTTAACTCAGTTACAGAAAATGACCTTTGGTTTTGTTGTACTACTAATTCATTTTTGGAATTCTTTCTTGTATAATCTAAAGGTGAAACAACAACCAAAACTTAAAAAAAAACTATGTTCTTTTGTGACTGTCCCTGTGGCACGAAAACCCAACATAGAGCCCGGTCTGTTAGATCAAACCAGCCTTGCTTTAAACCTTTTCGATACCATTATGAAAACCACTACTACCTGGGTCGAACTTGAACGTTCATGGGAAGCCATTGAACAGTATATAAACATTCAGGAACAATTAGAAGCTAGACCCATACAACTTAGAAACCAACCTTAGCTTCTTTTCCCATTTTGTTTTCTCCATTTATATCTTTCACACTTTTTTGGATGCCTAGACTCAGTACTTTATATCTTTAAGTATAGACTCTGGAACAACATATTTTTCGTGTTGTTGCTAGGGAAGGAGATATGAAATCATTTTCCCTGGGAGAATGACATTTGCAAGTTTCTACTTTTTGATAGTGAACAAAAAGTGAACATATTCTAAAGGCTAAGTTTTTATTATTCACTTGTAGACTCCACATTAAGTAAGCTAGAATCTGGTCGAAGGAACACCAGACAAAATCCAAATGGTAAACAGACCACGCACGTTCCCAATCCCAAAAAAATACTAAAGTCGAGAGGTTCCTTTAAGCCAATTACTGCGTTATACCAACTTAGACACACACAACCTAAGGCCAAGATCCCACTCGAAGAGGTGACTCTGCAAGGAGCTCTCATAAAAACCCTCTTCGAAGGAACGAAGACAGTTGAGGCTGAAACCCTAAACCCAAATTTATCTTTCCCGGAAATTAAATCTGAAACTCATACGACTACCCCCTGCATAAATGAAGGTGAAATCCCTTGGTAAAGCTCACATTGATTGATACCCCCATAACTCTTTAGTTAGATTTCTCGACCCCACTAAGTCTTGAAGAGTATACCATATACTCGGATTCCACACCTGCGGGTTCCCCCATTTACATTTCTTGCAAGTCAGAGGAATCAAGACCCTGTATCTCGTTTCCACCTTTTTCCGTTTTCTCGTCTCCTGAAGAAGCTATAGATTCGTTATACATCTTCCAAAATCCTCTGTACAACGTACTGGTTTCCTCTCCTAGAGTATCTATGGATACAACAGGAGGAGGAGTGGGGGGCCAAGGGCCGCCCCCACCACCCAGGATTTTCTCCAAAGTAGCTTCCAGATACGCTCCTTTGATCCTCTCGGTACCCCTGCATGACCTGCTTGAAAACTACATGAAAAACCTACCTAAGTTTACAGGGGA
>CBVK0101275522.1:0-10351 GCA_900067695.1 Picea abies | reverse complement strand
ATAAAACTTTCTTTCTGAGTAAGGAGGTGAGTGGTGTCCATGAGCTCTTCTAGCACTTTTGGAATAACTAGCTCTTCCACGATCATCCCTTCTTTCATGGAACCTGCCTTCTTCTTCTTGTCTTGAGTTTGATCCCTTCTTCATTTGTCTCTGCAACTGATTCAAGCTCTGCAACACTCAATCTTTTATCTGAATTTTCTCTCTCATCAGTCTCTCATTGTCATCTTTGTATCTCTGCACTTCCATATTCAGGCTTCTTACAGTTTCTATTAACGTTTCTTGTTCTCATTTTCCCTTGCGTCCATTGGACTCTGTCTCTGCATTACCAAGTCTAGTATTCCGGCCTTCAGCCTCCTTATCATGACTAGAGGCTCCCTCACCTTCTTCCATTTCCTCAATACACATCCTGAGATAATGTGATTAAACTCTTTAATTCTGCAAAATGTGCAAGCAACCATTTTGTTAGAATTATGCATATGATAAACAAAATTTCCAAACCATGCTACATATATCTTTTCTTTTTTTTGTTCATGGAGATCATATCCCCATTATCCAAAAATAACAGTGTCCTATTATCCTTGGCTGACACAGAATTTCATCATGCACAGGCTCTTCCTTCAAACCACCTTCCAAGGTGACCATGACTAGAAACTGTGGCTAAATCCTTCCTTAGCACTTTTCTATCTCGAAGACCACCAATTCATTCCTTATCCCTCCTTCCCTCAGCTCTCAATCTACACATGACCATGACCATGACCCTACACTTAGCTGAAAAAGTGCTTGTCCAGAGCTTTGGGACTTCAGAACTTTCATCTAGGACCAGATCACTGGTCCTCATCCTCTTTCACGATCAACGATCAAGCTTCACTTTGGGATTTCATGCTTGGAGAGTCTCAACTTTCCTCGCTTGCCTCCTCTTGGAATGATTTTACCCAGAGTTCATGATCTCTCGATGGGTGTCCTCCCACAGATCAACGGTTGTGAATCGCTTCAACTCTTCGGGCTTCAGAAGTTTCAAAACTTTCTTCCCGCACTTTCTCCCAGAGTTCTTTCACCCGAAGTCGACGATCCTTCGACGTGTGTCTTATGGAATCAATGGTTGATATGTACTCCTACCTTTGGGCCTTTAGGAGTTTTCGACCCAATGCAACTTGTCACATCCTTCCCCACTGGAGTGCCTAGTCTCCGAACTGCACAATTTATCGCCACATGGAAAATTACTAGAAGTGGACACGTGGCCCAATCAGGCGGGTGACACGTGTCACGTTCTAAATGACATTTCAATACTCCATATGATCAAAACTTACTAACATGTGGCACACATCCCATGTGTCCACATCATCCCATCAAAACTTACTAACATGTGGCACACATCCCATGTGTCCACATCATCCCAGGTGACATCCACAAGGCACATCACTTCGAAAATTTTAGAGGTCCACATCACCTCTTGGTGATGTCATCATGCCCCATCACTTCGGCTCTTTGGGGTTCGGGACTTCGGGAGTTTCCACACTAGCACACTTCCAATTCTCCCAAAATTTGAATTCCCGAACTAGCCAATCTGTCACCATGTGTCTCCCTTATCGAATGACCTGTATTAACCCTAGACTTTGGGACTTTGGAAGTTACCACTGCAAGGATCAACAATGGCAATTCCTTTGGGCCTTCGGACTTCGGAAAACTCAAACCTCAATTTTTTTCGAATTTTTTTTATCCGAAGCTCGTGATCTACTAACACATGTCTCACATGGATCGACGACTACGATTTCTTTGGGTCTCCATATTTCAGAGAACTCAACTCTCAACCTTCACTTTTCCCTGAAGTGCACGGATTTTTTCTGCATGTCCTCCTGGATCAGATGACTACAATTCACTTCGGATCTTCGGGCTTTGAAAATCTCAATTCTCAATTTCTCCTCCCTCGCCTTTTCCCAGAGTTCTTTCACCCGAAACACACGATCGGTTGACGCGTTTCCTCCTACATATCGATAGTCCCCAGCTACTTCTGCTCTTTAGAGGTTTGTCGCTCGAGTACTAACATGTCACATCATTGCATGCCTTTCAATTTGCAGTCGCTCGAGTACTAACATGTCACATCATTGCATGCCTTTCAATTTGCAGGGGCACACATCGGTGGTTTGGAGTAACCCACTTTTCACCCTGCAATTCTCCTGATGCCGACACGTAACCCCTTAGTGAAACCATGGTTTGGATTGTGGGACTGCCTTGGGGAATTATCTCCCGTGCAACTTGGTTCCCCACAATGCTTCATGTCCGTTGATCTCTCTTTCTAATGGGATCTAATGGTTGTGACCTTAACCCTTTCTTCCTTTAAATTGGACGACCCCTATTCACTTGTCCTTCGATCCAATGATCTCGGATCTCTCCTGATCCTACAGTGGTGATCGATCCCAAATTTGAAGGGGAACGGTCACGATCCTTCAAACCCTTACAAAGGATATATGATGTTCCAACTCTTGCATAGATTCTGCAACGTCGTTCCTCATGATCTTTTCAACTTCACGGTCAGAGTTCGATCTCGACCATGAGACTCTAACCAATAGACCCGACCCATACCGGCTCAGTGTTTCAACCAGAAGATCTAATACCAAACTATAACATACCCAACCACCCACAGGCCGAGGCATGCTACCTTCAATCCCACCCTTGGAATTAGTACTCTTACCAATACCTTCTTTCATTAATAAGAAAACATAGGATACAAGATTTAGCGACATGCATAGAAATATCCAGCAAGCATGCATAATCTAAGATTTAGTTAAATGATAATTAAAATACACAATGGAAATACATTCATATACATGCAATTGATACCATAACATAGAGCACTTATCTTTATGAAATATGACACCGACTGGTTACAGACAAAGGATGTTCCACCCAACCATAGACACTACTATTCCAAATCTGAACAACAATGTCACCCCCGAGCAAGGGCTATGAATCCACAAGGATGGTTTCAGAGTGTTACTTGGCTTCCCAAACCAG
Source organism: Picea abies (assembly GCA_900067695.1). NCBI lineage: Eukaryota > Viridiplantae > Streptophyta > Pinopsida > Pinales > Pinaceae > Picea > Picea abies. The sequence goes on along the minus strand of CBVK0101275522.1, from coordinate 7,339 downwards.
TCAGCACCCAATATCTCACAAGCTTCCCAGCTCTCACATCAATCCAAGTACCCATCTATCTTCTACCCAGCTTGCACCACCCGAGAGAATGGACCTCCACCCTTCTCTGCCATGTAGTCCCTTAGGCATTCCTTCTCCTTAATTCGGGCTCCAACACAACTGGTCCAAAATATCAATGATGGAATTCTCAGGACTTGTATTTGTGAGCAACGTTAGACACAGGCCAATACATCTCAGACATGCAAGCCTCAAATCACGACTAGATCACACCAGCGACCACTACAGCCAACTATCTTGTGGCTAATCTTCAGCAGTTCGGCTCCCTTTCCCGATCCAAGACATGGATGAGGATGGATCAATGAATGGGTGAGTAAGTGCATGAATTGCATGAGGGAAATGAATGAACGTACATGAAATCAGTGAACAAGCCATTAGTGCAATCCCCCCATCAGACTAGAGGCGAGTTTAAGTAACTTTGTGGGGAATAAAGAACCTCCTAGCCTTCCCTAAGAAGCTCACTTAACCGATCCCCTCCCTTAGGAAAAAAGGGTAATTTAACATAGGAATAAACATTTATCCCCTCAATACCCCTCTCTTGTGGAATCATAGCCCCCTATAACTCTAGTCCTTGTTCGCCTAGCAACCAACCATGCATTTATTATTAATAATGATATAAAAAATTACATGTCTTGGGCACATTGGCCTTTTAATAATTGTTTGGGCATACCCATCTCTCTTCTACCCAGCTTGCACCACCCGAGAGAACGAACCTCCACCCTTCTCTGTCATGTAGTCCCTCAGGCAGTCCTTCTCCTTATTCGGGCTTCAATGCAACTGGTACAAAATCTCAATGCTGGAACTCTCAGGACTTACAACTGTGAGCAAAGTTGGACACAGGCCAACAAATCTCAGACATGCAGGCCTCAAATCATGGCTGGATCACACCAACGACCACTACAACCAACTATCCCATGGCTAATCTTCAGCAATTCGGATCCCTTTCCCAAGACAAGACATGGATTGGGATGGATCAATGAATGGGTGAGTGAGTGCATGATAGTGCGCCAGTGAAATGAATGGTCGTACAGGAAAATCAACGAACAAGCCATCAGTCGAACCCCCCCATCATATCAGAGGCAGGTTTAAGTAACTTCATGGGGAATCAAGAACCTCATATTTTTCCCCAACAAGCTCACGTAACCGATCCCTTCCCTTAGGTAAAAAGGGTAATTAATATAAGAATAACACTTATTCCCTCAAGATCCCTCTCTTGTGGAATCATAGCCCCCTATAACTCTAGTCCTTATCTGTCTAGCAGCCAGCCATGTATTTATTATTAATAATGATAGAAAAAATTACATGTCTTGGGCACATTGGCCTTTTAATAATTGTTTGGGCACCCTGGCCTCTCAACATTGTAACAATACATTATTTAAAATGGGGGTTCAAAACCTGGGGTGTTACACATCACAGGAGATAGTAAACAATAATGAATGCAGATATGCAGAGAGTAGCATACACACGTTCCTTCCACTAGTAAATCAAATGTAGTAGGTACACTACTAAGTTCACCAGGAACATGGATATTCATTCATTCATTTTCCTTACACGTTCTTAATCAAAACCATACAATTCTATTGATTGTACAAGCATGCATAGTTACACATTTACATAGCATAAAAGAGAGTACAAAGGATACTTGTCTATGTATAAAAAATTGGCCAAACCAATTGACTAAAGGTGAATTCCTCTCCACCCAACCATAGGCTCAGATGCATTAGTTCTTTGTAATCTTTCCACCCCCGTGCCAAGCCATGATACCACCAAGGAATCCTCTAAAACTCTCAGAGAAATTATAATAGATAAGGCCACTCTCCTTCACACATTCACTGGCTGAAAATCCTTGCACCCACCATGCCTAGGGCCTTCACAAGGTTTTCTCAAGTGTCCTCCCAACACCAAGCTCACATCCCTCTCAGGTCAGGCTAGGATTTTGGGTCTTTCAGACTAGCCATGGACACATTCTCCTCTGAAACTCATGTCATTTTATTCCACACAGAGGTTCTCTCCCATCTCTCTACATTCTCTCCTCGTCCATCAACTAGGCTAGAATTGTCTTCTCTAGCATGCACTCATGTGTTTCTTCCCTCTGCCCCCAAAGAAGGTTCTCGATCTTCTCTCCCCCTTCCTTCTGTCAAAAGGAACTCGTGAGGTCAAATATGGTACCTGTGTACCTAGGCTGACAGTTTTCACATGTCCAACCTTCTCTCTTCTTATCTAGTAATGTCCCCCGAGCCATCTAAGGAACATTACAGTGCAGAATACACTTACAAATTAAAATTTATGCTATCTAATTAAATTCCTATAGCTTCTGGCTACGAATTAAAACCAGATTTATCTATTGTTCATTACCATTAAATTGATGCATCTATAACATACTAAAATAGACATGAATGTAGCTTAATAATTCAACACAAGAGCATATAAATCATTTTTAAATACACAGAGTTCATGCACAATAGTTTAACTCATAAATAGAACACATAAACAGATAAAACACTTATCTTTTATAATCAGTTATGCCACTAGCTTCTTGGGATAGATGTTCCACCCAACCATAGACTGATTTTTTTAAATATCAATAGCTAGTCACCCCTGACATGAGGCTACTACTCCACAAAAGAGGGTGGTATCCCACTTCCCACTCACAGTTCATAAAACTCACAACCCACTGGTACCTTCCTTCATCTATCCCAATTTTCCACCAGTTCTCTTCCTCTTGACCTACCCAACCCAAGGAATGTACCCCTTCACTGATCTCATTCCCTTAGGCATCCCATTCATTTATTAGGTTGTATTTGGCACAAGTAACCAAGAATCTCTCAGCTGGGAACTCAAGGGATATTGTTGTTAGGAAAAAATACCAACAAAACAACAACAAACACTTGATGTTACAGTGCAACTGATACATGAGTTCACTCTTAAGGTCTGACAACCTGGATCTTCAATATTCATCTCCAAAACACTCCAAAAACGCTCCAGCATGGTCTAAAATTTTCCCTCCATGGATGTTCCAGCTCAAAGATCTCTTTATTTCTCTCTACCTATTTCTCATGCACTAAAACTGAATGTGTAAAAAATGTTGTAGCTACCCATACAAATTTCCTCTAAATTGGCTTGCTTGCTTTACTCACACACTTTTCCAAGCTGATTGTACTCAACCCCCACATGTTCCCAATAATTATGGGATGTGACCACTCACACCCACCCTCTTACATGTATTCAATGATTGGCTTTGGGAACACTCAATTAGAAATTAGAAGCTTCATATACTAATAACATTTTTTAGGAAAAATGGGTTGAATTAATATACATGGTAAATTCCCCTTTGGACCCCTCTTAGGAATTCTCTTAGACTCTCCCCTCTCTTGTGGATTAATTCATCCCCCATATCTGTCCATTTCCCCTTAGAAGATGGCATCACATTTTTTTATTAACATTCATAAATACAAATTTTTATATTACATCGCATGGCCATAGCCACATATAATATCTACATAAGAATTAATTAAATTGGTAATTATAGTGGGGAAATTACATTCCCCCTCCCCTACAACTGTGTGTCATCCTCGGTGCACACTATATCGATATACATATATGCAAGTTTACATCACAATACTTAGAAAATAAAATTTGGAACTTTCAAAACTCCTACACCAATTCCAACCATAATCTCTTGTTCTTCTATACTTGTCGACCCAAGGAATGCACCATTCATTTATCAGGGATAATAAAAGGAATGTACCATTTTTTTTATCAATATCAACCCAAGTAAGGACAGTCCCTCGGCATCCCCACTTCCCTTCTGGGGCTTCAACAACATGTCAGACAAGAAGTCTCAGAGCCCCGTAGCTATTGTCCATCACACCTAGGAACAACCCTGAGTAGTCTCTCGCCCAGAGAATTACTCACGGGCCTAAAAACTTGCTTCTTCCACAATACGTCCTGACAACCACTTCTTCAGTCCATATCTCATGCTAACAACACAAGTACAAGTACTTCTTCATAGTCTAGTACCGTAAGATATAACTCACAGCTCCTCCTTCCAGCCCCCATCAATACTCCTCATAATGCTTAATATCAAGCACCTCCTTCGCACTGTATCCATAAATATATATATATATATATATATATATATATATATATATATATATATATATATATATATATATATATATATGCATGTGTCTTTTAGGACACTTGGCACTCCAAGGGACTCCCTTGTCCTTACTTTCGAGACCTAGGATATATATAAATATCCATTGTTTTAGCTTTAAGGAATAATATTATAATATTCCATTGATATTAATCCCCCTAGATTAGCCCCTTCCTTGAATCTTATCCCCCCTCTCCCCCTTTCCCTTTCTAGTGGATTTTATCCCCCCATACTCATTTGTGGATCAGTATGCATGCAATGGTGTGTTTTCATTAATAATATGAGTCTTTACATATTGAAAAAATAGGCTCTCTAGCCTTTAACATCTAGGCTCTCCGGCCTAATAATCACATAAGTCTTTTGTCCTATAACAACCTAGCTCACCAGCCTATAAAACATTTACATTTATATGTACAAATGGGGTTCGACCTAGGGGTATTACATTCCCCTCCCCCTTATTTATGCATTGTCCTCAGTGCACTATATATACACATACAATCAAAACTTTAGTATTTTTCAAAACGATGTGGGTACTCTATCCTCATAGCATCTTCATGTTCCCAAATTGCATACTTGGGACCATATCAAGTCCATTGGACCTTTACTAGCCCTACGGCTCGATTCCAGAGTTGCTTGATCTTCTGGTCCAATATGCACACTAGATGCACCTTAAAGTCTCCTTCCTACTCCACCTGAATCACATTCCAATCAATGAAATTATTAGTATCAGGTATATACTTTTTAAGCAATGATACATGGAATACATTATGAATACTCATTGATGTAGGTAAAGCAAGCATGTATGCTAAAGGCCCAATAATTTCTAGGATTTCAAATGGCCCATGATAACGAGTTGTTAGCTTGGAACAATTTCCCAATTTCAGGGAACTTCTCTTGGCCTTTACTTTCAAGAATACATGGTCACCCACTTTAAATTATCTATGATTTATGCCCTTATTGGCATAGCTTTTATGCTTGTCCTAGGTCACCTTTAAATTATGTTTTATTTTAATCATTTTCTCTTCCATTTCCCTGAGTAGTTATGGCCCAACCACTGCTATGTCTGCTAGGTTGTCCCAACTTAGTAGTGTGTTTCACTTATTTCCATATAGGGCTTCAAATGGGCTCATATGTAATGATTCTTGATACCCATTTTTATAAGAAAATTCCACCAAGTGCAAGTAATCCTCCCATTTGGATGGTTTATCCATCACATACATCCTTAACATATCTGGAATCACTTGATTTACTCTCTTTGTTTTCCCATCTGATTCTAGATGATAGGTTGTGCTAAAGTTCAAATTGGTTCCAAACCCTTTGAATAATCTCTTCCAAAAATTTGAGGTGAATTTTGTGTCTCTGTCAGTCACAATGGTCTTGGGTATACCATGTAGTCAAGCAATTTCCCTCATATAAATATCAGCAATGTTGATTGCCTTTTGCGTGAGTTTTACTACAATAAAGTGGGCAGCTTTAGTAAGCTTGTCCACCACTACCATGATGGAATCATGTTTCTTGGTTGTTCTGGGAAGCTTGGTAATGAAATTCATTGTTACAAATTCCCACTTCCACTCAGGAATGGGTAATGATTGTAGTCGACCAACTAGGTTTCTATGCTCAGCCTTGACTTTTTGACATTCCTAACATTTGACAATAAAATCAACAACATCTTTCTTCATCCCCGGCCAATAAAATTGGCTCTTGATAGTTGCAATAGATTTATGGTAACCTGGGTGTCCAACATAAGGCACATTATACATTCTTTTAAAACCAAGTTTTTCAATTCCTGAGAGTTTAGCACATCAATTATTCCTCTATACATGAGAATTTCATCATTTTCCAGCTTACAGTCTTCAATTTTTTGTTGTAAATTACCTTGTTGTAATTTTTCCTTTACTTGCATGTATTTCTGATTTGATTTTGCAGCCTCTAGAATTATGTATTTCAAATCTGATTGGTACATGTTAATGGTTGCAACATGCATCTTGTGCACCCTCCTATTGAGTGCATCATCCACCTTGTTCTCGTTACCTTTGATATGATTTATATCAAAGACATATTCACTGAGGAATTCTAACCACCTGCTTTTCCTAGCATTTAGAGTTGGATGTACAAATACATATTTCAAACCACTATGGTTTGTTCTCAACTCAGGTATTTTCCCCATGAGATAGTGCCTCCACATCTTCAAGGCATTCATTATAGCTGCCAATTCCAAATCGTGAGTAGCATAATGCCTTTCATGCTCCTTTAATTTCCTTGATTCATAGCACATCACATACCCATTATGACTAAGGACTCCACCCAGTCCTTCTTTGCAAGCATCAATACATACAATGAAGTCTTCATTTAGATCATCAATTTTTAGTATTGTATCACTTGTTAGTAAATATTTCAAGTGTTGGAAACTCCTTTCACAATCCAATGTCAATTCAAACTTCACATATTTCTTTTGCAAGTAATTGGGTTTGAAATCTTTGAGAATCCTTCAATAAATCTTCTATAATAACCTGCAAGGACCATGAATGACCTCACCTCTGAGACATTCCTTGGTGTTGGTCATCCTTGAATGGCCCTTATCTTTTCTGGATCTACTTCTATCCCTTCTTCTCAAATGATATGACCCAAATAACGGATTTTCTCCTAATAGAATGAGCACTTGCTTAATTTGGCATTCAATAGATGCTCCCTCAATATTTGTAGTATCATACTAAAGTGTTTAGCATGTTCTTCTTTAGACTTAGAATATATAAGAATGTCATCTAGGAAGACAATGACAACCTTATCTAAGTAATCCCTAAAAATTACATTCATTAAACACATGAATACAACTCGTGCATTTGATAACCCAAATGGAACCACTGTGAACTCATAATGACCATACCTTTTTCTAAAGGAAGTCTTGTTGATGTCTTCCTCTTTAATTCTTACCTGATGATAGCCTGATCTAAGATCAATCTTGGATAATCTTTTTTCATCTTTGAGTTGATCAAAGAGGTCATCTATTCTTGGCAAAGGGTACTGGTTCTTCACAATTACCTTGTTCAACTGCCTAAAATCTATGCAAAGTCTTAAAGTTCCATCCTTTTTCTTCACAAATAATATTGGGGCACCCCAAGGTGA
>CBVK0101275441.1:0-10181 GCA_900067695.1 Picea abies | reverse complement strand
AAGTTCTAATTTAGCAAGTTTTGCACATAAACAACAATTAATTTTAGATAAATTATTTCTCCTTTAAATTCTAAATTTGATTTTTCTTCATTCCCCTTTTACTAATTGATTAGTTAATTTTTAGTCATCATACCCCATTTAGACCTATGCTCTAATGTTAACTAGGCTTACCAAAATTGTTTTAAGGGAAATTTTATAATTAGTAAACTTTACTCATACAACATTTATTTTAAGGCTGACCATATCAAAGTAAGATATTGTTTTTTAGGTACCTAGGTTCATTGACTCACTAGTGTTAAAAATCACGACGTGCCTTCAAGATGCACTATGTGCTCCAAGGGCGCCACTAACCTTTTGCCTGATTTTGGTATTTGTCCAACCCTTGGAGTCAATACTCCATCGAGAGACCTTGTGGGAGAATAAGGGCCTCTAAGAAATAAGGAACCTACCTTATTTAGAATCTTCGTGAGTGACTATCTCAGTTTTCCCTCACAGCATCGTGGATCTCTCGAACTAGGTAATTGCAGACCTGCAGTTCAAGTCACGATAAGAGTGCTAGTAGGATGTGGCATGGATGTTGCCACACCTCTCCCTCAATAGCTATGGTTGTTGTGCATGGCCCCTTTACTCCTAATGTGAGTTTGATTAGCAAGCAATCGTTAACCTGCATCCATCAACGAAACATGTCAATGATCCATAAACAACATCATAATATACTCAGTAATATGTAACATATGCAATAACATAAATGCTCAAACCATAAACAGTCCACTCCCTAACTCGATCCAGAGTCTAGGGAAGTCTATCGATGTCATCAACATCCTCAATTTGTCAAGAGTCCTACACACTCAGGATAAACCAGTCAATAGCACCTATCTATACATAAATAACATAACATAACATTATAATCCACATTCTCATCATTAGAATCCATAAGCGAAGAAAACAATCATATAATGAACCGGATCACTTGCACACAAGTGTCCTCAAAGAATAAGTCACATCAAGTGTGCACAACACTTGCACACAAGTGTCCTCAAAGAATAAGTCACATCAAGTGTGCACAATATCGGGATGTTACAGATGTGAAGTTTGAGGGTGCAGTATCTCTAGAGATTTGTGGAGAAAGATAGACATTATCAAAAGAATTTTATAACATATCAACTCAAAATTAAAGGAAGTACATCCTATTCTATCCTCATCATAGAATCAAGCCTTTCCCCAATTGATAACATGGCTCTGACCAGGTACCTAATGTATAAGAACATGTTAAACGACATGGAAGACAAGAGGCTTCCTAAAATTGCTTCAAACTCAAGCCAAATCTTTCATTGGCTCAAGCGGGGATGACATAAGGATGCCTAGTATTGGACAAACCATTTTTGAAAGAAGGAAGAGATCATTTTGCAGAATAAGGATAAAATTAAAAATATTATTACAAAACAATTTAAAGAGAAAATGTGGTGTGATAAATAGTTAGAGGAAAAAATAAAATAAATATATTATAAGGAGGCAATCAAACTTAATCTAGAAGATAAGAAATATCTATATGTTTTGATGAGTGTAAAGAAGAAAATAGACATTACTAAAATAAGGACAAAATCTAATGAGTCACATAGTGAAACGAGGCATTCGTTAGTTCCAAAAACATCATGGAATGAAAGGGTTTGCCACTTTTGTAACACCAAGAGGGTTCAATATGAAAAACACTTTCTCTTAGAATGTCCAACTTATACCCAAATTTTATCTCAATTTCAAAATATTTGTCACATTACCAACCTTCATAAACTTTTAACTTGACAAATCTATGGTGATGTTGAAATGTTTCTCTTAATTTTTTTCGAGCACATAAATATAAAAATTATAAACAATTCCAAGTAATCTCTTACTTTCTTAAGGTCCAATAAACCAATTCAATCTCAGTGGATATTGATCATCATCATAATCGATCTATAACTTTACTCCTATACTATTATAAGCACAATATGCATCAATAATCTTATAAGTGTTGATAACAAATTTACACTTATTTATTTTTGTTGTATCTAATATTATAAGTACCATTAACATGTACACTTATTTTTTTTGTATCTTTTCATGGATTCCTATTCTATTTTATAGCATAGTAATGTTTTAGGGAACCCATACTTAGTGGATATATAGGGTTATGTTGATTATGATTGGGTAGGAGATGTAGATAGAAGGATATCTATGAGTGGATACATGTTTTCATTATTTGGTGGAGTAGTGTGTTGTATGAGAAAGTAACAAGATTTGGTCTCTTTTTCCACTACAAGGGAAAATTATATGGTGGTTACTCATGCATGTAAGGATGCAATTTTTCTTATGAAACTGTGTTCAAAAGTAGGGCTAAGTTAGAGAGCTATTGTATTTCAATGTGATAGTAACATTACCATTCGTCTGGCTAGGAACCCAATCTTTCATGTGAATACAAATCATATAGATATCCAATCTCATTTCATTAGAGACATGGTAGAGGATGAAGTGACACTAGAGAAACTTGACACTTTAAAGAATGTTGCAGATGCATTAATGAAACTGGTGAGTAGAAATAAATTCAAATGGTGTTTTGAGTTTATGGTCCTTATGGCCCCTAACAATTAGATCACAGTTTCATGGATTCTTTGTTATACTTGTCCAAGGTATATGACAAGTAGGAGAATGTTGGGATAGGTGTGTCATAAACCTTGTAGTTTTGTAGTGGAGTAGGTGATGAATCCTTGACAATAGCAGGGAATAAATCTAGAGCAGTTTCAACGAACAAATGAATTTCAATAACACAAAATTTGAATGTTGACTAGTGGAAGGGAATAAATGCAGAACACTAGCAAGAAATGAATGTTAAGAAGAAAAAAATGTTCAATTATTTTCTAGCGGTTTTTAATGTGTATAATTGAAAAACCATGAATGATCTATGGTTTTTTATTCCTATTTTTTCAGCGTTAGGGTTGGAGGAAAATAGAGTGTAATTTTTAACCTACTGTTATGTTGTCGAAATTTCTCCATAATCCTTATGCTACTGCTAAAAACTCTTGTTGAGAGCAAAAATATTTTGTATCGTAACCCTTTAGTTGTTGAATAACACATTGATGGTGCTTTAGAGTGTGGAGTTTTTCCCCACAAGTGTTTTCCCAAGGAAACAATGTTTTTAATGGTTTTTTGCTTATTTCATTTTTTTGCAACTATTTTGTTCTAGGTTTATGCACATTATTCTCTTATGGATTATTGTAGAAAGCATATACCACCCCTATGCTTCCTTTAATATATTGTGCTATGATCCTTTTGTGTTTTCATATTTTTAGTATGTTTTCATACCAAATACATGATATATTTGATAAAACATCTAGGACATTGTCACGGGGTTTTCACTTAGTGAACCTGTGAAAGAGAACATGAGTTTGTGGAATATTAAACAATACTCCTAATTTCACTAGATATTGATAAATGTCTCCCAAAATCCCTCTTTCTATCCCCCATCCCAATACATATTTCCAATAATAAAAGCCCTTATCTTTACAAGATACCCCTTTTTATACCCCTCAATACCTATAAAACCCCTAATACCCAACACCTACAATATTTGACTTTATTTTTCACAATTTTAAAACCCCCTTTATGAATAAACGTGATAAGATACTGGTCATTAAGGTGAACCCCCCATAGACATAGTTAGGTTGTATGCTTGAAATATTCTTATTTCTTTAAGAGTATTTTAATGGCTTAAACATATTTAGGAGAGCTATACTATAAAGAGAGTTATACTATAAAGAGACAATTGTGGATATTTTTAGATATTGTTTAAGCATATCAAATATTTCCTTAATCTTTTTTTTTTTTTGAGAATACATATTACTTAAAATGTTTTTCTATAATTGATGATTGATTATTAAATATTATTCCTTAAGTTGACTTAATACATAGGAAAAGGAAGTTTTCAATTTCAAGCAATCAAAACTTCATTTATATTTTTGGTTGATGTAAAAAATTTAACACCAATAGCTCTTTGAAGTCAAACATGTAGTATTTAAGAATCATTTAACCTAAACTTTTGACTTTTTGACATTTTTACGGTCAAGATCAATTTTTCTCTAAACCAGACCAAAAATTGTTGGAACTTCATATTTGAGTGGTTGAGTCTATATAATTCGAGTGTCTTGAAGGTGTTTTAAGGTGTTGAATCCGTTTATGCATTCAAAAATACAATTTAAACAATAGAAAATGATGATTTCACCAAAATCTATTTCGTTAGATTCCATTGAAAAAATTCAAAAGATCAAATATTTAGACAATACCTTTAGAAATAGACTTATTATTTTAGGTGGTATTTCAACTAAATTTAATGTTAAGTCATAAATGCTTCTAAAAATATTAAAAACTATTATAGCAATATTGAAAGGCAATGAAGATTCGTTGTCTATGCTATAAGCTGTATACACAAGATGTACGCTTGCCTTTAGGTATTGACATTAAAAACATTGGAGTGACAAGTCCTCCTAGAAAGAAGGAGGATACTCTCGATGTATGTAGAGTATGCCAATGTTTGGAAACTCACAAGAAAGGAGAGGATTCCATTAAATATTTGGTGATATATTCTCATTCATTCAAACCATGGTTAAGAAAGTCTTAAGGTGAAATCTTTAATGATAAATATAAATAAATTTAAACTTTTTGGAGCTTAAGAGGAGGATTCCATTGCATATTTCGTTATATATTCTCATTCATTCAAATAATGGTTAAGAAAGTCTTAAGGTGAAATCTCTAATAATAAATATAAATAAGGGAAATAGCTATTGTTAAGAAAGTCTTAAAGTGAAATCTCTCATAATAAATATAAATAAGGAAAATAGTTGTTGTTAAGAAAGTTTTAAGGTGAAATCTCTGATAATAAATATAAATAAGGAAAATCGCTGCAAAGCAACTAGTCCCTGTCTCATTGAAAAATTAAAAATGTAAGTAGAATGTCATTGCATTTTTGTTGAATTCTAAATTTGTCCTAGATTATTTATAAATATCTAAGAGTTCTTCAAATAGAAACTTTATAACTAAAAATAAATATTTTAAAGTTTTATAAATATAAACTTTATAACTAAAATTTGAAAAATATATAGCTAAACCCGTGACAAATATGTGTGACAAATATGCATTAGTTTTATATAAATACGAGTGCAGCTAGTCCCTGCCTCTTTGAAAAATTAGAAAGGCTCGTTGAAAGATTAGAAAGGTAAATAGAGTGTCATTGTATCTTTGTTGAATTCTAAATTTGTCTTAGATTATTTATAAATATCTAAGAATTTTTTAAATAAAAACTTTATAACTAAAAATAAATATCTTAAAGTTTTATAAATAGAAACTTTATAACTAAAATTTGAAAAATATATAATTAAACTAGTGAAAAATATGCATTAATTTTATATAAATAAGAGTAAATTTGCTGAGTAAATTGAAAAATATACATTAACTACTAAAATGAGTTCTGTGATACTTCAATATATTATTGAGTTCTGTGATACTTCAATATATTATTGTTTTACTTATGTAATAAAATATTATTGTTTTAATGTGAATACATTATTGCATAATCATTATTGTTTTAGCATTGTATGGCTTTTTCTCTATGTTATAGATCTCTAACGCCTAAATGAAGTAAGAAATTGAAAAGGTTGTATCTCACGGTTGTTATAATGATTCGTGAGTAACTTTCATTTCATCTAAAATATATAAATTTATCACCAACTCGGTAAGGTTTTGTTTAATGATTATTCAGCCGTTAGAACCATAAAGGGCAGGGCTCCTCATAAGACTAACGGCTAAATGAAGTAAGAAATTGAAAAGGTTGAATCTCACGGTTTTTATAATGATTCGTGAGTAACTTTCAATTCATCTAAAATATATAAATTTATCACCAACTTGGTAAGGTTTTGTTTAGTGATTATTCAGCCGTTAGAACCACAAAGGGCAGGGCTCCTCATAAGACTACAGGAGAAAAGAGGTTGAAATTAAACCAATAATTCAAAATTCTTTATCGAGTTAGAAATAAAATTGCACTTACCATTCCTTGCAATCTGTTAAATTTAAACATGTTTATGAATAAACTCATTTGATCTTTAAATATTAGTTACGTTCATCGTGACTAAACTCTTTCATATTTATGAATATGGTGATGCCTAATTCTATAATTATTCCATAATTCAATAATTATTGAATTTAATTGATAATGTGTATAGACTTTTATAATTATTCCATAATTATTGAATTTAATTGACAATGTGTATAAATTTGTTGGTTTAAATTTTGTTTTTTTCATATATTTGTCTTAGCTGTATCTAATTTAATAAAATTGCATAAACAACACTCAAAGTTAATTAAGGGAGATTAAAGTTAACTGTAAGAAATACATCTCTTGATAATAACTTAAGAAATTGGAGGCATATGCGTGGAAATGAAAGGAGGGTAAGATAGCTTCTATTAGCTAGAGTGAAAATAGTCGGTCAAAAATTAATTGACAATGTGTATAAATTTGTTGGTTTAAATCTTGTTTTTTTCATATATTTGTCTTAGCTCTATCTAATTTAATAAAATTACATAAACAATACTCAAAGTTAATTAAGGGAGATTAAAGTTAACTGTAAGAAATACATCTCTTGATAATAACTTAAGAAATTGGAGGCATATGCATGGAAATGAAAGGAGGGTAAGATAGCTTCTATTAGCTAGAGTGAAAACAGTCGGTCAAAAATTAAGTACTTATTTTGAATTTTAAATACTAGTAAAAGATGTAATGTAAATATTTAGTCAACTATATCTATATCTACATCAATATCTTAAACAACAATAACAAATCACAATAAGAAATACATAAATTTCCTAAACAACAATAACAAATACATAAGCATTTCATATATCTATATATACATCAATCTTCTAAACAAGAATAACAAATACATAAGCATTTCATAACTATATATACATCAATATCTTAAACAATAATAACAAATCACAATAACAAATACATAAGCATTTCATAACTATATATACATCAATCTCTTAAACAATAATAACAAATACATAGCATTTCAGAATTGTGAAGAATCTCACATTAAACAAAATACAAATAATATCTAATCACTCCAACAAAAAATACAATGCAAAAGTTTGAAATAATTACTATATAAAGTTGGTGCCCCAAACTACTCTGATGTGAAGCTACTCGAAGGAAAACTATTCTGATTCTAGTAACTCTCTAACTAATTCCTAATCCCGTCGAGTATGTAATAATCTCCATGGGATCGTTTCCATGGATATATTCTCTACATTAAATATCCTTACAAATATTTTGTTGCACCTGTAAATGAGGAGCTGTTAGTTGTCCTCTATGCCCAAATTCCATCCATATGGTGCCTCAAATTCCATCTTTATGTATGTATCTGGTGGACTTTGCTTGACTCCATTTTAATAGAGCCCTGTATGAATGAAGCCTTGAGTAGCCGAGAGGCAAGAATTAACATGAAATTCAATGAAGTTCAAAAAGTAATCACAAACAATATGTAAATTTTGGGATTCAATAGTTTTAATTTAACTGTTTTTTTTAGTGATATTTTTGTTTAATTTTGTCTGAAATTAGACCAAAAATTGTTGGATGGATATTGTTAGATTTTTAGATTTAGATTTGAATGGTTAATTTTATGGAAATTGTTAGATCTTTAGATTTAGATTTATGGAAATTGTTAGATTTTTAGATTTAGATTTGAATTTTAGATTTGGATTTGAATGGTTAATTCTATGGAAATTGTTAGATGGAAATTGTTAGGTCTTTAGATTTAGATTTATGGAAATTGTTAGATCTTTAGATTTAGATTTGAATTTTAGATTTAGATTTGAATGGTTAATTCTATGGAAATTGTTAGATCTTTAAATCTAGATTTATGGAAATTGTTAGATCTTTAGATTTAGATTTGAATGGTTAATTCTGTATACTAAAAAACTTTTCAAGGCTCTAAATATATTTCTATAGATTTGAAAATGTTATTTATAAATAAAGATTCAAAATTTCTAAAATCAAAAATATTATTTATAAATAACAAAAAAAATTATTTATAAATGAAAAGGTGTGTTACTACCTATTAACACCCAGAAGCATAAATAAATACAAACAATTTCGAGTTCTTACAACAGTCTCATATTACTCATGATTCAGAACTAGTCATAGAAAGAAATACTGAACTAGAAACTATTTTCTATAGGAATTAACATAAAATTTTAGAGGGGATCTAGATATTCTATTTAATCTTGGTGCTTGAACGATACATATTTTTTTGTTTAAGTTTAAATTTGAAGCTCCAATCATTTTTTGTTTTAGTTTAAATTTGAAGCTTCAATACCTTAGTGTTTTAACTTTATTGCTTTTGCAGATAGGACATTCATAGATCAAAGTACAATTGAGTTTTCCTCTGATGAACCATATAGGGATTCATGTTCAATCTTTTTCCAGGTTTGAATTATAGTTTATTTTCCTTCTATTCTTTCAATTACGATACTCTTCTGCTCTTTTTTATATACCATATAAGATTTCTCCTATTTTCTATGCGTCAATGGAATGGATTAGATTAGTACACTCTTACCTTATAACCAGATGTGAAGTAGTGCATATGCGATGGATATGACTTCTCCACAAGGAAGCCATTCACCGAGTCACCTCAGCTAAGCAACCTCCTTCGCCCTTCAAGGTAACCTTGGCTGATCAACCTCCTTCGCGCTTCCCTTCAAGCGAGTCACCTTGGATGAGTAACCTCCTTCGCCCTTCAAGTATCTCTGCAATGTTTCTCTGTGTTTACAAATATCTGCATTGTTTCTCTGTGTTTACAATATGAAACAATTCAATTCAAAAATATGTAGTTCATATGCTATGGATATGAATTCTCCACAAGGAATCCATTCACTGAGTCACCTTCGGTGAGAAGCCTCGTTCTCGCTTCAAGTATCTTTGCGTTGTTGCTCATTGTTTCTCTGTGTTTGCAATGTGAAACAATTCAATTCAAGTTAAAGTTTTGTAGGTGTTGCAGGATCAAGCGGTGGTTGAGGGCTCCATGCATCCTGCCGAGTGGAGTCTCCGGACATAGCCTCCAAAACAAATTGCAGGAGCTCGAGGCATTGTATGTGGAGTTCCTATAATGAATAACCTTACCTATAGAGTGGCCAATCATAAGATTGAAAAGATTTTTTTTATATAAATTAATTTTTAATCCTGACAAATGGATTTATAAAAATTGTACATACCAGGGAATTAATGGTTAAGAACATGTTCTTAACCATACAGCTTGAGTGGGTCTAATGGTTAAGAACATGTATTTCTTCTTAAGAGGTTGCATGTTCAAATTCAGAGGGGGTAGGGTATGTATACCTTCGTAGACTTTACCAGTCAAAAAAAATACAAAAAATAATTATTTTTCAAAATAATTCAAATAATAACAATAATGTTAAAAATTTATAATAATAAACACACCAAAATGCACTTATTAATAAACCAAAACGCACCATGTAATATGGTGTGTTTACCCCTAGCGGAAGTTATAATCCCTAGCGAGGCAGGGACTAATAAATACGAACTCTCTTTGCAGCTTAAGAGTCCATAGGAACAAAGTGCTTTCAATAGTAGTGACTTAGTCATGATGCTCTCATTGAGCTAGGTTGTTTAGATTTTCCCTTAGCACAAAAAACTCTTTGAAATAATATATAATCGATCTCCTTGGCAATAATACCAAATTACAATGTAAGTATCGACACATAACAACATTATATTGGTGGGACGAGGCTTATTTAATAAGTCTAATCACATCAATAAACCTCAATATACGTGTTCGCACAAATTATTTAATAAATCTAACCTCAATATATTGATGGTGATAAGAATTATTTAATAAATTTAGTTTTTTAAATTATAATAAGAATATATGTTTAATGGACAAACCTCAATGTGGCCAAAAACTGATTAATAATTATAATAATAAAAATTTATATATCAAAATTGTTTTTTTTTATTATAGGCATTATAGGTAATCATGGGTTACACATTCTGTTAGTACTGAGAGTCACCCTCAGATTGTGGGAGGATAAGCCCAGTACCCATCAAAGTTTTTGGTGGATGTTGGTTTTATATGAGTGGA
>CBVK0101275425.1:0-35360 GCA_900067695.1 Picea abies | reverse complement strand
CGTCTCGAGCCACCTAGGCACTGTGTGCTCCCTTGACAACCTTTTCTAGACTCAGGAACTCGTCTGCAAGTCCCCTTCCTCATGTTTGACCTATGCAGCCTTTTCTGTAAGCGCTTCTAAGTTCTACGTTGTGACTTCCTCCTTAACTATGGTTGTGCATTTTGACTGTGTCTACGCCAAATTCTTTTTCTCTGCCTGCAACTGAATGATCATTTATGTTGCTTTCTCTTGGAGGGGTTCCATCTATGCATGTCTCTCCTGTTTGTGCGCCTGCGTAGTCTTTAGCTCAACCTGCAATCTCTTCGTCTCCTGTGCTCTTTCAAACAATCAATGATGCTCATTGTTTTTTGCTTCTGCTTGAGGTCCTAGATTTCTGCACTTATTCTCTCTTCCTCCTGGTCCCACTGATGGACCTACTCATCTTCCTTCAGCACTATCCAAAGTTGTGTTGTTTTGTCAAACAGTTATGCTAGTGTGTTAGCTTGTTTCTCCAACTCTGCTAGCTGGAGTGAAACTTATGCTTTCCTCTACTCCCTAACCTTAGGTGGAGTCGTCAAAGTCAAATTTTCCTTCAATTCCTCAATATGTTGCCTATAGTAGTCGATGGTTTGGGAAATATTATTGAGTTTCTCTTCTATACTTGAACTCTCTTCCTGTGCGTTGTACGAAAGGTGGTTGTAGATTGTTGTCACCACCTGTTAGATTTTATCTGTGCGCTCTTTCTCTCCTCTGGTCTCAAATTTTACTTGTTCGACCACAAGCTCCAATGCTTCCTTGTCACCTTTTGTTTCTTACAGTTCTACTGCATCTCTCCTCACGTGTGACTGCACCTCCTGCGCCCTTGTGGGTATTCTGGCTAATACCATGTCGACCTGCGCCAAATATTTCAGTGGCGTCTGTGCTACGGTTTCATCCATGTGCAGCATGTCATTTGTTACTTTGAGTGTTGGACTCGCCTGGAAAATTGTGTGAACTTTGTGTTTCGTTTGTCGCATAGTCTTTGTTGTCGTTGTTGTTTTTCTCTCGGGGAAGGATTTTTTTCCCCTTTCAGATCTCTGTGTTGTTCTGATTTGCTCGAGGACCTACTTTATGCCAGCCAATTCATCTTGCATTTTCCCTCTTTGGTGCTTGGCTTCTTCAAAGTCTTCTACTGCATGGTCTTGCACCTTCTCTGCCATAAGGTCAACATCATCCTTTGTGATCGTGTACTCATGCGTCTCTTTATGCACTTTTTCCTTCTTGCGAGTTCCTCCTGTCTGTGAAATTGTCTACTTAGGTGGCCCTAGTTCCTATGGAGTGGATGTTGAGGGGGTTCCCTGCATTTTCGTAGCCCCTGCTCCTTGTTCCTTTGTTGTGGGGCAGTGTCCTTTTTTCTTGCTTGCACATCCTTCTTTGATGCACCCCCTTTATTTTTGTTGCGTCAGCTTCTACATTGGTTTCAACCTTTTGGGTGCAACTTTGTCTCCTGTAGGTGTCTGGGTTTTCCCTGCGTCCACCTCCATACCCTTAGGTAGTTCTTGAGTTAGGACTGGAATCCTACAGTCGTCATGCCAATCTCTCATGGCCATTTCTACATCTTCCTCCATGACGAAGTATCTTAATTAAATCCACTCCTTTCCCGGATCCCTGCACGCTTGGATCCACATGTTGTGCCTGGACGCCTTGAAGTTGGCTATGTCCTTGAACTGCACGACCACCTCTGGGGTATATTCACCAAGTGTTGGCTATGCTTTCCTGTATTTTTGCGAAATACTTGGAAAAGGTACCTGTGTTTGTGCTTATGTGCTTGGGGTCAAAGTTGCTCCCCAATGTCGTGTACCATGATGCACAAAACCGTCCTATTTAGTTATAAAAGTATGAATATTGGGGCTCCCTCCACCCCATCAGTGTGATTAGCATGAGTAGCCACGAGTATTGGAAATCTGTGCCGAGGTCCCAGCATCAAAACCATTTGTTGGTTGTTTATTTCCTCTCACTACTCCTTGGTTGATCTAGGTTAAGATCTACTATGGTTTCCAACAAAACCCTCTAAAACTACCAGCCCTCCTGGTAAACCAGAAGGAAACACAATGCATAGGATGCACTGCACAGTATCACCCAAGATAGTTCTTATGGGTGGTTGCAATGCTCAGGTGCTTGCAACCTAGGAATGAGTGGGGATCTGGGATTAAACTCTATGATCTTCATTTGTTTACTTTAACATTCAACTTATATTGAATACCCTATTATTCTTATTCATGCATGTAAAATAGAAGATCTAACTAGTCATTCACGCATTTGTCTAACATCTAATCATTGATAGTAAGGGAAATACACAATATTCAATCACATAACACATGATCTACCGTATTTCACCCCTCATGGGCTACGTCCACAAAGATTTGGCTTCTATTCTCTTTTATTATGTTGTTTCCAAAACTAAAGCATTGCGCGCATTACAACTCTCCATCAAACGGGTCGAGATCTACAATGAGGCGGACTAGATCACACCAGGATCCCCAACCCGTGATCTAACCCTCAATATCTACCTTATTTCCTCTCCTTAGCTAAACAACTTACAAAATGAGATCGTATTTTACAGACATTTTGAACCATACCCAAAAACCCGAACCAAAAGCCATAATAATATTCGAACCCTGACCTAGATCTCCTAGGTACCTATTTATAAATGTTTTTGGCTTACCAATTACATATTCTTACCAAAACCCTAACCCTAGCATGGTTAGGTCTTCTTGCATGCATGCCTCACATGTTTTTCCTCCTCTGCATGCACGTTTACGTTTCACGTGCCACTTTTCTTGCCATTTGTCTCTCCCTTATTTGTGATTTATTCTCCAAAATTAGTATTTTCCCCAAAATGGGCCTGTGTCCAAAAATCTCCTTATAGGGATGACTGCAAAATTTATTTCAAAACTACTGAAATATTCGATGCATTCCACACCAAACTTCACAATATAAAATTCTTTCACACGATTAAACCATAAATCAATGTCATTGGCCAACTTGCTATCCACAAATCTCAACCTATTGATTGCATCTTGGTCCTAAAATAAAGGTTCTTGGGCTTTCCATAGAGATTTAATCTTTGTCTATCTCTTTATCCACTCATGCGATAAACAAGGAAACTCAACAAAAGATATTTCATGCACATATGTATAGATTTACATTTGTTTCCATTATTCAAGGTTGATTTTAGGTTCTTGGTTTCTCATAGCATGAAATCATCCTCCTTGTTAGAGATCTATTATTTTATCTCTTTCCTGGAAGCTTTCCACGTCATGTCCTTCCTTCAACATGTATCACAAAACCATCAGTTCCCGACAACATAATCAATTGTTGGCTTGGGGTTTTCAAGACAAGGTTCAAAAGGTTTTACCAACAAATAATCCATAGGCATCAACATATTCAATCTTCAAGAACCGAAGAAGGTCTCACCCTAGATTCCATGAGAATCACAAAGGTTGTAGGTCTCATGCAAGTCATGAAGGAATAATATAGATAAGAAGCTTCCAAATCAGAACAAGACATTCATTTCGCATTCATTCGTAACATCCATATAAGTGGTGCATAGAATACTACATAATAGACATACATTCATACTAGGATCCATGATATACAGAGCCAAAGGTACTTCATGATTCATTCATTAATCTCAACATAATTCAACTACATTTTAGTACACAGAGGGACAACACTTGCTTAGAGTGCATTCAGAGTGAAATAGAGACCAATAATATGCTCATATCTCAATCTACTTTCTCTCTCATATTCACATAATATCTCTGAACAACTAGTGAAACAAAACATAACAAGGACTACTATAATGCATAATTGGAGCTCTAACTCATCTTTAGATAACATAACAATGAACTCTTAGTTAATCAAAATCCAAACCCTTACATATTTGCATGCATTCCTATAATGTTTATCGGAGCATGGAAATCATAATAATTATCTTCAAGGATTTTACATGCATGCAAACTTTACAAGTCTTCGCACGTAATGAAAAACTGGTTGGTGTGCACAATGGATCACTAGGTGGTGCATGCGCTTAATCTTGGTGCCATGTTTTGCAACCTCTTAGCATGCAAAATGCTGAATTTTAGCATGTGAGAGGTCTTGCCAAAACCTTAGGGTGCCAACAACCCATATCGTAGTGGTATTAGCCTCTTGTGGGGCCTTGTGAGGCACTCTTTCTACAAATTCAACCACACCTTGTCACCGAATTGAAACCTATGTGGAACACAATGTTGGTCATGTCATTGCTTATACTTGGCATTAGATTTCTATAGGATATTATGAACCTATTGTTGAATGTGATGGATCAATTAAAAAAAATTGGTTGCTTTGTATGCCTCGGTCTGAGCATGGGAATACTCTTCATGTGAAGATGTAGTGGGAAGATCTACATCAATGGGGGCCAATGGCTAGAACCCCAAGCACATATAAAAAGGGTTGTGGCCAATAGATATGTGGAGGGATTTGTTGTAGCTATGTTGAACACATGGAAGGATCTCATTACATGTACGTGAATGATTGTAGTTGTACATGCACATGACATGCACAATCATCCTATTGACCACTTCTATTTTTCCATCTGTTTTGGGGGTCGAAGGTAGTCAATTTGGTCATCTTAGTTTCCATCAGAGACCATAGGATGGGCCAAAAGTTACAGAGGAAACCATTGTACCTATATGAAATAATGGTCTATGGTAGCCCAAAATGAACCCAAACAAGCTCAAAGAAGAGCTTCGCAATGGCTTCAACTGTGACACTTTTCTTACACGACGCAAAAACGACCATCTTAGGGAATTGATCAACAACCACAAAGACACAATATTTATGATTCTTGGTGGAGGGAAAACCTAACATGAAATCCATGGAGACTAACTCCCAAGATTTGTCTATGATAGGTAGAGGAGTGTACAACCCTTGCTTCTTGATGGTGGGTTTAGCGATGACTCACACAACGCAAAATATAATATACATGTCGACGTCCCATCAGAGTTTTGGCCAGTAGAAATAATTCTAAAGTGTTGTCATTGTATTCTTCACAACAAAGTGCCTTGCTACCTAACTATAATGTACCTCCCAAATTATCTTTGCATGCTCGCTTGAAGAAACAAAAAGATGGCCCAAGTAGCACAAAAGTGCAACTTGGAGGTGATAGTATGGAACTTGTTTACTTGTGCCCAATGCATGATATGTAGCAAAACAATTAGGATCATTGTCGTAAAATTGGGTCCACCAGAGCTCTCATGCCCATAGGAGTTAAGAGATATGGTTAGCACCACAACCGAGAGCCAAATAAGGCAGTATGAAACATGGTGTGTCCTACCTTTCTAGTACTTGATGCTCAAATGGAACCATTGCAAGTACATGGACCACTTCTAATGGTGGTCATTTTGTAACTTTCCCTGTGTTTGCATGAATTGCAGATGTTGGTGATCAATATGAATGACCATTTTCTTTCATAGAATATAATGCTTCCACTGTCAACATGCCTACACAATGTAGTACATCTCCTTTTCATAGGCAGGATACCTACAAATAGTATTAGAGAGTGTGTCGTTGTGATAGGACACTAGATTTCCATGTTGAGTGAGGACTGCAATGATAGCATAGTCATATGTATATGTCTCAATCTTGAACGGTTGTTGCAGGTCTAGTAGAGTGAGTATTGGTGCCGAGTATAGGTGGTGTTTTAGATCCTCGAATGCCTTCTTTTTTGACTTAGACCAAGAAAAATTTGCTTTAGCTCCACCCTTGGTCACTTGGTTTAAGGTCTAAGCAATATGAGAGAACCCCAACACAAACCTACAGTAGAAGTTGGCAAGGCATAAGAAGCTACAAAGAACTATTACATTTGTTGGGACTGGCCAATCACAAGTAACTTGGATCTTGGTTGGGTTCACATGGACCCCATGTTTATCCATGATGTATTGTAGATATTGAATTCTCTACATGCCAAGTGAAAATTTCTCTAGATTGGCATATAAATTTTGTTGCCACAAAGTACTCAGGATCTACTGAATATGATGCAAATGTTTTTCCCAAGTTTTGCATAAGATGAGGATGTCATCCAAATATACGACCACAAAAGAGTTTGTGAATGACCATTAGACATCATCCATCATCCTCATGAATTTTTTCAGAGAATTAGTCAATCCAAAAGGCATGACCAACCACTCAAAAATGCCTTCTTTATACTTGAAGGAAGTCCTCCACACATTGGTTTGTTCAAACGGGACGTGGAGGTAGTATGACTTCATATCAATCTTACTAAATAACTTGGCACCCTTAATTTGATCAAGGATGTTGTTAATATGAGGGATCATGTATTGGTTCTTAACATTGATTTTGTTTATGGATATATTAAAATTACAGATTCACCATGTCTTGTCCTCCTTATGCACCAATATAATTGGGCTCCCACATGGTGAGGAGCTTGGTCGAATGTGGCCCTTCTGGATGAGCTCATGAATCTAGTGTTTTATTTCCTCATTCTCTAGAAGAGAGTGTATGTATATTAGGCCTTAGGTAAACAAGCACCAGGTATCATGGCAATTGAATGTTTGACTTGGCAATGTAGAGGTATCGTTGCAAATGAAACAAATATATTACAATCTTGTCCACCTCCTTTTCTTGTGTAGAGAGGCATGTTACCCCACAGGCCTAGGGGTAATTAAGGAGATGATTTCTCGATGTTTGCAGGTAGAAGACATGGAGTATTGAGATCCCAATGCATAACACAACCCATCCATTGACCACAACTCACCATCATCAACAACAGGGCAACGTCCACTACAATAGCCTAACTCCCAAAAGACAACAGGTCTTGATTCATGAGGTAACAAGTCCAGCCTCATGGTAAGTGCCACTTTAATATTTGAAGAATTTGAGCATATTGCAAAGAGTCCTTTCTTGATTATAAAATGTTTACTTGGAAATTGTATCTTTTGCCTAATTTTACCTCGGTGGTTGACATGGTTTCCTAGTAAGTGGGCCACCCTCAGAAAAAGGGTTTATATTGGGGTATCTCCTTGAAGGGACATCATACCATTCCCACTCATACTCACCACTTTGCACACTTCTTCCCCTACATTTCCTCATCTTTTGGGTTTTTGGGCTCAATGACCCCAAGAAGGGCTTATACCTCATTTCATGGGAAGAAGGGGCTAAAGGCCCATAGGTATTATAGCTGGAAAAAGTTAAAATCCATGAATTATCCTTCTAGATGCTCTCCCTATGGTCCCGAGAACAATGAAATGCTTCTCCATAAAAAATGAAGGACCTTTAAAATGGAAAACACATAATTAATAAATGTCTTGCTTGATGGGGGAAATGAATTTGCGGTGTCTTTTATTTACAATGCATATGGCACTTAATGTGTTCCTAAATTCAAGTGGCATTGCAGTGCTTTTTACTTTCCATTTCACATAGCACTCAATTTTCATACCATAATAAACTAAAGGAAAGGGCTTGGAAAAATGTTGCATTGCAAATGAGGGATGCAACACACCCTCTACAAAGGCACCCATAAATGAAACAATATGAACCCTTGATATGTCAAGAACCCCATGCCATAAGTCTTCCCCCAATCCACCTCATACTCATCACATGACCTACAGAGGGTCTTCCTGGGAAACATTCCTTGACATGGGGATTGGCTTACCCAATAGGGCACCATGACACCCCTCCCATACCTAAATTTAGAAAAAACTTATAAGGTCTTTGAGCATTTTTTTAATTTGAAAAGTGGGGGTTTTATGAACATGTTTGGGTGGTTCTTGAATTAAATGTGGCTTACTTGGCATGATTCATGTGAATTGTGGACCCTTGGAGGATTTAATTGTTTGTATTTGCAAGACCTTCCCCATAAGATGGACGTTGGACCCAACATGTGGAAGACCATGGATGATGAGTGTTGCACCTAGAGGATAGAGGACATTGCCTTTGGAGGCTCCCTAGCATCACCGGAGGATGAGGTTGCACCATTATCCACTTGGACGTTGGCCTTTGGAGGCCTAGGACATCACTTCTTATCCCTTGACGTCACCTTGAAGGGATAGGGTTTGATGGATGAGATGTTTCCGGAGGTGGCTTGACAGGAGGATACACATGGCATGACACTTTGGCACATGAGAGCATGACACATGGCCTTTGGAGTCCCAATGTCTCCCTCCTAATTCTTGAAATTGCACTTAGAGAACCTACGCCACCCTTTTAGGGCATGACATCACCCTTCTAGGGTTTTATTTCATGTAAAGTTTTATTTTTGTATATTGTAAGGGAAAATTAAAGGTGTTGACCCTCTTATGTTTTGTTGTTGACATTTTTATGTGGAAAAATAGGTCAACGTAGCTCCATATAAATAAAGCACCTTGAAATTTCATTTTATCGTCACATTTTCTCACCTTTGTTAGATAACAAGTCTGAAATTTTCCCTATATTGGGGTTATTCGCTCTTCTCTCTCATGTACTATCTCTTGGAGGTCAAATGTGGATGCTTATTTGTTGATTTTTGGATGAAATTTCTGCAATTAAGGTTTACTCTTGTGATATCTTGGTGAAGTAAGTAAATTTCTGAAATTTTATTTCATGTTATTAATGCTTTATGGTGAATTTTACTTGTTCATTCTAGACGTATTGGTTGGTGAAACCCTAAGAGAAGAGCAAAAGTGCTTCCTCCTCTCACAAGGTTAATTTTATCTAATTTTTTTGAATAAATCCTAGCTAGGGTTAGATTCCTAACCCCTAAAGTGTTATCACTTTAGTATTTTGACCATAGACTCTTGATTGTGACCTAGTCGAAGTACCTAAGAAGGAAGAAAAGGTTGCTAGAGCCCAAACGTGCTTACACTCTAGCAATCCTTCTCCTCAAAGCTTAAACCTTAGGCCCTAATGCACTAGTTTCTTAGAGTTTAAGTCCTACCTCTTAGTCTTTGTTAGCTTCATCTCCAAAACTTATTTTATTGTTTTTGTAAAGACTCCATAGCCCTCAAAGGCACTAATCTTCAAACTCTCTTATTGTGAAAGTGATCAACAAAATCTCTATTTTAATTCTCTCAAGCTTCCTACTAACTTTACTAACACTAACTTAAGCTAATTGATTAATAATATTGTTGTTGTTGCAAAAGTTTGCTACAACCATCTTAACATACTCTAATTTTCTACATACATTGCTCTAATAGTGGTATAACATGCCCATAAATTGCTTGAAACAATTGGATATTAATATATTGGGTATGTGTTAAACTTCCGTTGTCAATTGATGCAATTTTGATCTCCTTTTATTGATGTTGCTACAAACTTGTACTTGATGTTACAAATTGTTGTCTTGCTCCAATTTCATAACAACCATAGTAATTTTCATTGTCTAGTGTCTTAAAGAATTATTATTGTCATGATTGTACTTGGAAATCATTATATATATTCTATAAGTGTTCTTGTTCTAGGAAGGTAGTCAAACATCAATATCCCTCTTAGTTCTCCTTGATCTGGACCTTGAATTAGGTGATCACGAGAGGGGTCACCGGGGAATCCTCTCCTGTGGTGGACCTCCTCCATCACTAAAACAAGGGGATTTGTTACAAAGGTGGCAGTGGTAGGATTTCATGTAGTTATGCCAGATTTCGGGACCTTGTTTTGGGCTTTGCACAACTACAAATCCTGCAATAATAAGGCCCTATGTTGAGGCCGTGGTGGTTGTAGTGAACTTTCGTTCACCTTCCGACTAAACCATCAAGAGAACAAATTTTCTAGTATCAAAGATTACCTTTCAACAATTATTTGTTGAGAGAAAGGAAATTGTAGTTGTCAACACTACCTCTAGTGCCTTGTAAAGTTGTCCTCTCAAAGTAATAATGACACTATGGGGTCTGGACTCATAAACAACATGACATTTCCACATATGGGGTTGTCCTAAAAGAACATCATGAACTTGAAGTGGTTAAATATCAAATAGTACCTAATATTTGAAGGGATTGATGTCGTAGGATAGCTGACATTGCTAGCTGATGAAAATGTCTCATCCCTGGCTCAACCAACCGATAGTGTATCGTTGGGGCTATGGCATTGCCAACAAATTCAATATCTAGATGACCTTGTATGATATTGTGTTCTTCTGGTTACCATTGTCAACAACGAAATGTATTGGAGTCCCCTTCATCCACATATGTGAATGGAAGAGGCGCTCCCCCTCCTCCATCTACTATGACTCTTCTAGTTGGATTTTTCCAATTGTGATGGTAGTACTGGGTTTTGCATCAAGGATTCAATTTCCCTTATCTTGTTTTGAATCAAAGTATGAGACATATTTTTCTTTTTTTTCTTTAATCTTGGCCAACAATGAATTTTTTAAGTGACATCCATCTGTGTTGTGCTAGGGCATTTTGTGGAACTCACACCACTTTCTAGTGTCCTTCTTCGACTTCCCATTACCCTTATTTAGTTACGTCTTGGATTGGTTGTCTTGAGGTTGGATCTCCTTGATCCATCATTTTTTATATGATTTAGGGATACCTTTACCATTATTCTATTGTGGCATATTTGCATACCCAAAATCTCTCTTATTTTGTTACTTAAATTTATGCTCAATTTTGACAACATATCGATAAGTAGCTTCCAGTGAGGAGATGTTCAATAAATCCATCTTTGTTTGGATGAAACTATGTAGGAAAATGTGGTACCTCAAAAATAGGTTCCACTTTGAGTATCTGATACCAATATTTGAGCACAAGGTATGGAAGATATTGGTGTACTCTGACACCGTCTGATATTTCTCCTAACTTAGATTTGTGCATCTCATGTACTAGTCATCATAGTTTCCAACATGGTATAATTCCTCCTTGAGGGCATCAACAAAGGCCACCCAAGTGGTTTGTGTCCCAAATTTTATAGAATCATCTTCGTTATGTATCTCATAGTAACTTTCCCACAAATTTTTGACACAGGGAAGGGATTTAAAGAGTGTGAAGGTGATCTTTTTGATGTCGTAATTTTTTTGAACAAAGTAATAACCCTGTAACAGATTTAAACACTTTTCTAAAGCATATGCATCTATCTGGACTTCAAATAAAGGGATATAAAAATTAAATATTACCTTGAAGGGTGTCACACCTCCAAAATGGTTTCTTGTTTAAGATGTCTCATTTGTTGTTAGTAGTCATTGAAGGATATGAAGAAAAAAAATCCATCATATTTTTCCTTTGTCGCTCGAGGGATTCCTCAAGAAATAAATTGATATGATATCCTACTCTGTCATCAATCTTTTCTTCCACCATGGGAGGTCACTTCATCTGGAAAGAGTGGTCTCCCCAAAGTGAAATTATATTGAGACCCAACTCTCTATACTCTAACCTAGTTTGAGACATGCACTGAGAAATAAAAAATAACATATTTTCTTTAATACCACTGATTTGGGTTGTATATAGAATGAAATAAGATCTAGGAATATGAGTGGAAACACACACACAAAAGTATTTCAAATATCACAATAATACAGTGAAATCCAACTACTATTAATGGATGTAATAGGAAAAGACTGCAAAATGAAAAGCAATACAAGCTAGCTAGAATGGTGGTAGCTTATCTTTGAAGAGAGAGAGATGTCGGCTACACTCATTCACAAGAAGACATTGAAGAAGGATCAAAATGAAATTTTAACATAAATTACTGAACAAACCTTAAAGATACAAAACCATAACCCTAGGAGATGAAGTGCCAAAAGGATTGTGGGCCCCAAGATGGCTAGTTAAAATGTCAACTTATTGTGGTTTCAACTTTTGCACACAATCTCTATTTGGGGTGCACAATAGCTCATTGGAAATATGCAACTGATAAGTACAGTTGTTGGCATGCCTATATAGGTGAAAACCTTTTGAGGACCCCAAATAGGCGAAAAACATCATTTAAGGCCTCAAAACGACCACATAAGTTTAGGAGCTGAAAAATTGTAGACGAAAAAACTACTAGGATGGATAACCATGTTGAGTTAGTGGAATAGGTGGGTGGCAATTGATGTCCACCCGGATCATTCCTCCCCCCTTGATAAGCATTGAAACCCATTGTGTCAAGTTCCTTGATTAGATGGGGGAAATTTTGGTGAATTTGACTCTTGGTGAGCCACTTGCCTTGGTGAAGAAGTTGTGATGCTTTGACAACCTGATAGAGTTGTATGTTATGATGGTGGGTGCCCTTCGTCTTGGTATCCATGATCCAATTCAATGTATCCTACTCAATGCAGTTAGGATTGAGTTATGTAGGGGATAAATTCTTGGCCACCTCCGAGGTTTCCAATAGAGGTGGAAAATATGGTTAAGCAACTCCACATTAAATACTAGGTGTAAGCCAAGGAAAGTGTGAATACTCAATTTAAAAGAATCCTAACCCACAAAATTTGTGATTATGTAAGGCCCATATCGTAGTGGTCTGAGCTTCTTGTGGGGGCCTCTAAGGTGCTCCTTCTACAAATACAACAACACCTTATCACCAAAATGAAACATGCATGGAAATATTGGTCATGTCTTTGCTTCTACTTGGCATTGGTTTTCTACAATATATAATGAACCTATTATTGAATGTTTTGGATCTATTAAAAAAAATGGCTTCTTTTTCTAGCTCAATTTGAGCATGGGAGGACTCCTCCCATGAAGATGTAGTGGGTAGAGCTACATAATTAGGGGCCAATGGATGGAACTCCAAGCACACCTAAAAAGGGTTGTGGTAATAGAGTTGTGTATGGATTTGTTGTAGCTATGTTGAACATATGTAAGGCTCTCATCCCATGTACATTGATGTTTGGAGTTGTGCATGCACATGATATGCACAATTATCCTATTGACAACTTGTGTTTGTCCATGTATTTGGGGGCATGAGACAATCGATTTGGTTAGCTTGGTGTCCATTAGAGACCACATACTGGACCATAAGTTATTAATTAATATAATGTCCCTATTTGAAATAATGTTCTATGTTATCCCAAAATGAACCCAAACATGCTCAAAGAAGAGCTTAGAAGTGGCTTCGATTGTGATAATTTTCTTACATGGTGCCAAAATGACCATCTTAGAGAACTAATAGACAACCAAAAAGACAAAATTGTTACCATGCTTGGTGGAGGGAAAACATGACATGTAATCCATGTAGTTTGACTCATAGGGCTTGTCTCAGGTAGGTATAGGAGTGTACAACCCCTGCTTCTTGATGACAGGTTTAGTGATGGTACAGGTAGTGCACATTCTGATATACTTGATGATGTCTTGTTGGAGTTAACTTGTACCTTGAAGGGTGTTGCACCTCCAACTTGGTTTCTTTTTGAAGGTGCTTTGCTACCATGCGTAGTCATCAAAGGATCTTGGAAAAAATGTCCATCATCTTGTTCCTTTGTAGAGTGAGGGCTTCCTCGAACAACAAATTGATAGGATCTCCTTCTCCATCATATCCATTTTTCTTCTGCCATGGGAGGCCAACTGGGCTGGTGAGAGTGGTCTTCCCCAAGTGAAATTATCTCAAGACCCACTCTGTACCCTAACCTCGTTGGGGACATGTACTGAGAAACAACAACGAGAAGATTGCTTTGATACCACTGATCTGGGTTGCATAGAGAACAAAACGAAAGATATGAATATGAGTGGAAACAAATTCACAAAATTATTACAGAGAGCGCAATAATACAGTGAAACACAAGTTATATTAATGAATTTAATAGGAAAAGACTATAAAATGCAAAGCAATACAAGCTAGCTAGAAGGGTTGTAACTTATCTATGAAGAGAGAGGTGTCAGCTATGCTCATTCACAAGAAGAAATTAAA
The DNA here is from genome assembly GCA_900067695.1 of Picea abies. Taxonomy (NCBI): domain Eukaryota; kingdom Viridiplantae; phylum Streptophyta; class Pinopsida; order Pinales; family Pinaceae; genus Picea; species Picea abies. The sequence goes on along the minus strand of CBVK0101275425.1, from coordinate 21,545 downwards.
AGATGATAAACATGGCCTTTTAACATAAAGTATTGAACCAAAACCTAAATATCCAAAACCCTAACTATAGGATATGAAGCACCAAAAGGATTGAGGGGCATGAGATGGCTAGTTGAAACGTCAATTTATCAATTGTGCAACTTTTGAATACAATCTCTATTTGGGCCGCACAATAACTCACTGGAAAGATCTAACTGAGAAGTATAATTGATGGAAGGATTGGGAAGGCAATGACCACCCTAGTCCCCTTAATGGATGAAAAAAATCATTTAAGTTTGTTGGGCCCTTCGTTTTGAAGACCACCAATTTTTGAGGACATATAAGGTTTTGCAGAACAATATAGCACACTCGCAGTGGATCCAAGTCGCAGGAAGCTAACTGCCACTATGCCAACAAGGAAAAAGAGTGATGAGTCAGCTAGGAAAAGAAACAAAAATATTTGGAACGTTCGAGTGCATGTGAGAAGGATGTGGAATCAAGAAAGCGTAACAATGAAATCAAGAATCTAGTAAACCATGCAAAAAAGTTATAAAACATGGAGTTATGTAATGGGTTGGGGTTTTGTCCTAAGTTTTTGTTCTGTGTTTTCCATTGGTTCTACTATTGTTGTGGGGTTTTTGGGTTTTGTTGTTATTGAGAATTACTGAGTAGAGTTGCAACTGTGCATAGTTTCAGAGTCGAGATCGGGTACCTCATTACAGTTTCATTTATATAATTCATGATAGAAAGGAATGCATTCCATGTATGATCAGCTATGATAAGATAATATATGTTGGATTATTCATGCACCCAAAAATTGTCAATATGTGGATGAATGCATGGTTTCATTCCTGTGTAATATTTTATGTTTTGCATAATTTCTAGTTGTGTTGTTGTTTAAACAACTTGTGTAATGTATGTAGTTACTAAAATGTTGCACAACATGGACTGCTTAATGATTTTTCTGGTCTAATCCTTTCAGTGTTACAATATCTTTACCTTTAATCATGGAATTGTACTGTAATGCACTGGGCTTAATGGTGTGTCCTCTTTAACTCTCTTTATCACACAATCCTTAGTAGCACTTCGGGTGAGACCTCCTTCCCTTGCAAAAGGTTGAATATGCTAGCGCAACTAGACTACAATGGTACCTTTGTTGGTAACCTTTGAGAACCCCAGTCTCCGATTCCATGCCAACAAATGGTTTTGTTTCCGAGACCTGTCTTCTAAGCGAGTTTTTAGAGGATGCAACCTCACATCTTTAAGGATGACATTGAAAAATGGTGGGAAAGAAGGTGTGATGAGTTCATATTTCAAGAAACTGAGTTACGACAGAAAATTTTGAGGGTTGTGAAGGACACAGTATTTTATTCTGAATGAGCCAATGATTAGTAAAAGATCTCCTAGATCTGATTCCTATAAGAGGTCTACCAGTGGATCGACCGGTTGCAGGAAGTGTCGGAATTTAAAGATCACGTAAAGAAAAGATTCAATTGGACTATTAAGAGGCTAGCTGCTCTTCACAAGTTGGATCACCATATTTGTCGAGCTGTGGATTTTTGGGTCCAAACTACCCTGGAAGGATACATCATTGAATTTACCATAGAAAATCACTAGTCATTCTCAAAGGCAGAAGTAATATTTTATGAGGGATCTCGAGGGAGATTATTGAGAGAAATTTCGTTGTGGATGAAGATTTTGTTGGTGGCTACCGGTTCCTTTGGTTGAAATGGCAGATTAAAACCCTTTCCTCATGAGGGGCAGGTGATTCAGGTGAGGATACATAAGTTCTTGAGATATGGGGGGTCATCATGAGAAGAGTGTCAGAGACAAGCAGGCTTTGAAAAGGGATGCATTGATTGAAAATATGTGGTGATAACATATAATAAAGTTGATGAAGAGGCTTGATCAACCGCGCAAGGAGATCAACCTTAGGAAGAGTCATAAAGGAGAGTTAGATAAGTTGAAAGAGTTGTCATTATGAGGAAGGATGGTCAACCAATGGTTGAAGAAGAAGTTTGGAGAGAAATATGAGAGTTATCGAGAGAGTATATGAGATGGAGAAAAATTGGAATAAAGAATCAAGATCTGAGTCACCACCGAGGAACAAGACTCAGCTGTAATCTCTGCAGAAGTTGAGAGAGAACCAACTCCTGCAACACCCGAAGATGTGAAGTACACTACAAGACCTAATATGATATGGCCTCTTAATGTGACCCCCCAGGTTAAATAATCCCATCTTGAAGATCCAGGAACCAGCCTTGGATCGCCCATTCCCTCAGCACAATCCTCCAATCTAGTAAATTCTACAAAACTTTCTCCCATAATTTCTATACAATCCTCCAATCTAGTAAATTCTACAAAACTTTCTCCCATAATTTCTGTTATTTCTCCTCATTCTAGTCCAACTAGTTTGAGTGGTACCAGTACCAGTAGTTTGGTAAGTTCTTTAGTGTTATCACAACCAAGATCTTTAGAATTTATCTTTATAGGGTCCCCAAGTGTTGATGATTAATTAATATATGGATGATTTACATTGTTACAAATAATAGAGGTGTAATCCGTTGGCTATTGCATTAATGCAATCATTATATCAAAATGCAATAACAAAAATATAAAAACCAATATTATTATAAAAAATATTTGATTTTGAGATGATTAATTGAAAATTTGTAAAAAAAAAATTAATTAAAATATATACATATTGTTGCACTGCATTCCTTTGAACTCACTAAATCGTGCAATTTTATGAGTTATACGCACTGGTGCTAAAAATTGTGAGAAAGCGACATTGATTTAAACGACATAATGTACGATTATGTTTGTATCATTTCAAAATATTTCGATGTGCATGATTACAATACACACCAGTCCATGCATAAACATAAAAATCATTGGTGTTTTTCATTTATGTGTAGGCACCAATGCTTATGATTTATGTGTGGGAATCGATGCTTCTCATTTATGTGTGCGCACCGGTGCTTCTCAATTATTTGTGTGCATCGGTGCTTCTCAATTATGTGTGCACACTAGTGCTTCTTATTTATGTGTGAGTTTTGGTGCTTCTCATTTAAGTGTGCGCATTGGTGCTCATCATTTATGTATGCACAAAAGTGTTTTTCATTTATGTATACCCACCAGTATCGATGCTTCTCATTTATGTGTGCGCACTGATGCTTCTTATTTATGTGTGAGTTTTGATGTTTCTCATTTATGTGTGCGCACCAATGCTCATTATTTATGTGTGTGCACCGATGCTTCTCATTTATGTATGCGCGTCGGTACCAGTGCTTCTCATGTATGTGTCAGTACTAGTGTGTTTTTACAATAAAAGCATAAAAAAAAATCCTGCTACAACCTCCGCTTGCCCAAATTTTTTAGTTATATGGAACATCCGTTAAAACCTCCGCAGACAATAGAGGAGGTTGTAGTGGAGGTTTTTTGAAAATTTTGCCAAATTTTGTAACACTAAAAACCTCCGCTAGAACGTGTTATCCTTGTAATGTTGCATTGACTCTAGAATACCAGATATCCATCTCACAATAGCGAGTCAGAAGGTCTATCCAATGCCTCCACACATCATCCAAATGTTTCCCCATTACTTGTTCGACTGTTTGGATACCTTCCTCTTTGAACCATACACAACACCGAGAATTCAATCCTTTAGTGTTCTTCAGTGTCGACCAAGAGGTTGCAGTCCAAACATCGATTATATAGAGAAGACCATTAAGCATATGTATGGTGTTATACCCCTTCCATATCCAACCACATCATGGCCTCACATATAGTTAGATCTATTGGCATCCATTTCTATAGTAGGAGTATGTCTCCTGACTTGACTTGGTTATGACCTCATAACCAATATAGCATACCACTAAATTCTATATAAATGCATTCAAGCCTTAAAAAATATTTGTATACTCAAGGACCTCTTCATTTACACATAAATTCAAATATTGAACTTAATTCAATTTCCTTCATCATTTTATGCAACATAAGAAACCAAATGCATACTTGCATGGTTGTTATCAAAATACTTGATGCTACATGATCAATTAGCATTTTGTAGAAGCTTGCAGGCTCCCTTCACCAACCTCTTGATCAACATTCTTACCATCCTTCTTTGTATTTATATGGATGGATTCCATATACAACATCATCATCATCCACACATTTTTCATCCATGCTATAAAAAAAATTCCTAGATACACAATCCATCATTAGTCATACTCAATGATTCTAGCATCATTATTTCATATATATAACATCATACTACTCTTAGTATAGAATCATGCCACATGTATGTCCAAGCATTCCTTCATGCACTAATGCACATCGATATGCACCAAGCATTCAATATCAGCATTCCAACTAATGCACATGAATCATAATTTTACTATATGCATCATGCATCTCTTTTAGTATAACTCCAACACATATCTGTTTCAACTTCTTTATCTCCACCTAGTTGTACTTGAATCTTTGTAGATTCATGTAGCCCTGTGCACTATCATTCTACTCATCTATGCACTAGTTTTTCCTGATTTGAACCTATTCTATCCAAGTCCCACTTGGCCATTCTATAATTCCAAACAATACTCCAAATTGGCCACTGCCTCCACTTAGGAAATCATGCTCTAACTCTGCCTTGCTAAAACCTTCCAACACTTTGGAATGATGGGATTTGTATCGTTCCATCATCTCGATTATTTAGTATCATTGAATCATCTTAACCATTATCATTATTTCATTCCTTTCCATTACCTTTAGCTATCCATTGGCTTTGCTCAATCTTCAGTTCATTGAACAATTCACTGTGAAATCCTGCTTTTCTACTCAAGGCCAACTGCCCTCAATGGAATGATACATTCCTCCATTGACACTTTAAGTGAATAACAACTTTTATTATCTTGTCCTTGAATCGTTTGTACATGTACCTTGCTTCCATTGTGCACTCTGATAACATAAGTGGCTTTCTTTCTATGGATGCTTCAACCATTGTTGCCAATCCATCGCTAGCATTCATTTTCCAAGAATTTTTATGCTTTCACATAGAGATGACTCACACATCACCTCCTAAGATCCTTGTCCTCCTTTTTAGCTAGCCTTGCAACCTTCATTACATTTCTACTTTCCAGGTTATGGAGTCCTCCTTAACTCCCTATGCATGCTAATGACATTCTTCACATGTTGGCTTCATGTCCTATGTGAGAATCCTTGTTGATGTCCCTTTACAATTCATTCAGACTTTGTAGCAAATGAATATTAATTAATTTGTTCTACTCTTCTTGAGTTCTTTATCCATTTTTCATTACTTTCCCTGTAGATCTATATTGACTCAACCAACTTCTACAAGCTTTTCCCTGCTTCCATTTCATTTTGTTGCAAGTAATAAATACCTTGGAGCTTAAATGAACTATATAGTTTATAACCTATGTCATCTACAAGATCAAGTTCTCTCCCTTCCTTTTGTTATAACTTATCTCTATTAAAGAGTAGACAACCTACATCATTAGTGCTTTTTACTGATGACTCTTCCAACACCTTTGCATAAATTCCCAACTTTGTACTACCATTTCTTTGATGATTAAGCTCCCTGGTCACCTGATTAATAAGATATTGAAATAACATTCTCTGCTTGAGTGTTCCCTTTCTAATCAACACTATCATGCTATTATAATTCAACCTCTTTCCATTACCAGGTTATTGAATTTTCAAATGTGCCTATCTCCCTCTACATATGTACTATCACGAGGATATGAATTCTTTCTTACCCATTTCTAACATCTGGAATTATTTTTTCCAAAATTGACATTATCTTTTTAATTCTGGTAGCTTAGCATCTTCCTGTAGTATATGTTCTCTTTTACATTTATTTGTTAATTCAAGATCAAATGCAAACTATAAACTTATGCATGATGAGAAATAATAATAGTAATAGTCAAACAGAGCATGGTAATATTATGCATTACCTCAAAGAGATAAGAACTAGTTGAACTATCACATTCATTCATGCTAATTCAAGTGTGTTTACTTTTTTGCAAGTGTGGTGTGTTTATTTTTCTGCAAGTGTGGTGTGCTTGATTTTTTGCAATGCCATTTCATTTCCTATATAGCAATGCAATTTCCTTCCCATAGAAGCATGATAAGAAACCATAGTAAATAGATAACCCGGAGCCTGCACATATAGTGCATGACATCTCACAAGTTTCTCTAGAACTCCAAGTTGATAAGTAAATACACAATCTCTTTTACTTTTTTCCAACCCTTTTAATGGATTTTATATAGCTTGGTTCATGGGAATTTGGACTTAGTAAAAAACCCTATTATAACTAACTAAAATGACTACATAAATACAAATCACTATGCATGGGTATTTCCTAGCCTCTTTAGTCATGAAAATTGGGGAATCTGTCATGGAAATCTACTTCCTTGTTCTGCTCAATTGCTTTTGTCTTTTTCTTTTTCTCAGGGTTGAATTATTCTATTCTTCCAATCCTTGCGGTGCCACATTGGTTCAGTTTGTGTTGAGTTGGAACCACCTTGCCATATCATCATTAAAAAACAAAGGGACCAACACTATGATAGGGTACCTGTAATATACTTGTGGAACTCATGGTTAGAAAGAATACCTTGTCCATTGGCTAGTCCAATGTTCATTTACCTTACCCCTTAGGGAATTCCTAAATCTATTTAATTTGCCTCTTAAATCAATACATTGTTAAACTAACATCAATACTTATAACTCCAAATCTCACTCTCTTACAACCAATACTTTGTTAAATTAGCATTAGGCTTGTGATCTATCTCTCTTTCTCTCACCTCTCACACTTTTGGATTGCTTGAATCTACTGTATCCTTCAACGCACCACTAGCCAAAGGCTTCCTTAACAATTTTCCCTCTTCATTGGCTTTGTCTCTTCCTTGTTGGATTAATTAGTTTCTCTAAGGTGTCTTTAGCTTCATCCCATCCCCACATCTTGGTTTTTTAACACAACACCTCAAGGAAGGTTCCAACACAACTTGCAAGTAAGGAAGGTACCTTCTAACATATGGGATTTGGGTCACTATATTTGTATTTAGGGTTTTTTATTTCATGCATGGTTGATTTCTTGTGTATTTCATTTCATTGAATATATTTAGAGATAGTATATCCAAGTATATTTTTCAAGGGGATAATGACATATCTAGGTACGTTAAGTTGATTATGATGCCTCTCTTGGTGGCTCGACGTTTATTCTTTCTCTAGTATGAGTATCTTTGATTTCCACTTAATTTCTTACTTAATTGAAAACATAGTTATGAGCTTCAACTCACCTAGGGTAGTGAATAAATGTTAGGATTCTCCCCTCGTTTGCTTGCTCACCATAATTAAAGGGGTAATATGTCTAATGCTTGTTGTTTGTTGCATGCATTGAATGTAAAAAGTGGGGTTAGCAATAGTCATGTCCATTCCTTTGCCATGGTAGAGATTCAAAAAAGGACGAGTCATAGTATCTATATTAAAGACATGAAAGGTCATGCCACAGTCAAATACTATTGAAGATGCATAAGGGAGACTATTAAAATTAAGAAAGTCAAAAATCATATCAATATGGATGATGACCTAAAGTTGAGTAAAACATGGCTTCCTAATTTACATATATATAGAGAAATGACTTCCCTAAGTTAATCTCTCTTTATCATTGCAAGATAATCTCTTTATCATGTACATCTTTTTGTTACATGTTGATTGTCACGCATTGCTATTTGTAAGTTTCATTTTTGTAATATGCATAAGGGAGGTTATTAAAATTAAGAAAGCCAAAAATCATATCAACGTGGATGATGACCTAACGTTGAGTAAAGCATGACTTCCTAATTTACACATCTAGAGAAATGACTTCCCTAAGTTAATCTCTCTTTATCATGCACATCTTTTTGTTACATGTTGATTGCCATTCATTGTTATTTGTAAGTTTCATTTTTGTAATATGCATAAGGGAGGCTATTAAAATTAGGAAAGCCAAAAATCATATCAACATGGATGATGACCTAAAGTTGGGTAAAGCATGGCTTCCTAATTTACACATGTAGAGAAATGACTTCCCTAAGTTAATCTCTCTTTATCATTTCAAGATAATCTCTTTATCATGTACATCTTTTTGTTACATGTTGATTGTCATTCATTGCTATTTGTAAGTTTCATTTTTGTAAGATGCATAAGGGAGACTATTAAAATTGAGAAAGCTAAAAATCATATCAACATGGACGATGACCTAAAGTTGAGTTCATGGCTTCCTAATTTACACATCTAAAGAAATGACTTCCCTAAGTTAATCTCTCTTTATCATTGCAAGATAATCTCTTTATCATGTACATCTTTTTGTTACATGTTGATTGTCATTCATTACTATTTGTAAGTTTCATTTTTCTTCTTATTTTTCTTTGATGTATAGGTTCTTATTCGGTCTTTTTTAAAGTTGTGTTCATATGAGCATCATCTAGTTAGTATCTTATTGTTGTCCCTTTCTTGTTGCTTGGTTTTAGTTTTTCCTTTTATAAATTATGTACTTTTAATTAGGCTTTTTAAAAATAATTTATTTCATTTTAATTTAGTTAAATTTGTCAAACTTATTTTTAATTAAGTTTTATATTTTTAATTTGTTTTTTCTTTTTTAATTAGTTTTTTAAATTTTATTTTTAAATTACTTTTTCTCACTTTCTAATATTCTAATATTTATTTTTGGTTGATCTTATATTTTACTTTCTTCATTCATAACGTGATTTTCAATAATAAACTTTATATAGATTAATATATAGTGAATTTAAAAGTTAGTAATAATCATTGTATAACTTCTAAACAATAAAAAAAAATAAAAGTTAATTAGGTTACATCTTTATATTTTGGTGTTCTATTTATTTTTTTTTAATTTTTTTTTATTTTAAATAAATTAGTATATATTAACTTTTAATTTTTTAGTGTTTATTTTCTTCTTCTAAATTTTTATTTATTTCTTAGTTTTCAAGTTTTTTATCAAAATTTTTTTTTTAGCAATTTCATTTTTTTTCCAATTTTTAATCTTAAATTTTAGTTTTTTTTTTTTAATATACAGTCATATTTTTTTTATTTATTGATTTTAGGATTTAAAAAGAATTTGACACTTAACTTTATTTATATTTCTAAGTTTCACATAACTTTTAATTCTTTAGTGTTTGTTTTCTTCTTTTAATTTTTTTTTATTTTTTTTATTTCTTAGTTTTCAAGTTTTTTTATCAAAAATATCTTTTTTCATAGCAATTTCATTTCCTTTTCAAATTTTTAATCTTAAACCTTCGTTTTTTATTTTATTTTAAAAGTGTACTGTTTCACTCTAGCTATCATAATATAAAGTTTACCAATTACAATTAAAAAATAAATATCATTTACACAATATAAAACATAAAACATATATATATTGATAAATTCAAAAATAAAAATGCAAGATATATATATATATTTTTTGTTTGTTAATTTGTGCGGAACCTGTTGGGTACGCGATTAACCTGTGGCTTGAGAAACCGCGACTCAGGGGCATCTAAGCCGTCAAAATCACCCGGGGATCGCACCCGGCCTGAGCCACACCAACCCTTAACATGGTTGGATTTTTTGTCCCCGCAGGTTTCGAATCGGTGACTTTAACATCACGGAGTGGCTTAACAACACACTCCGTCACCGACTGTCCTACACCTCGGGGACATAATTATTCACAATGTTAATGTATATTTAATTTAACAAAAAAATTAATATAGATGTAATGCTTTATAAATATTTTAAGTGTCACAATTATTTTATATGATAATAATTTATTTTTAAGGTCATGATATTTGTGTAGGAGATTTTGTTGTTTATAGGATAAGAGATTCTCCCTTAACCATTTGATTGTTATTATTTTATATGATAATAATTTATTTTTAAGGTCATGATATTTGTGTAGGAGATTATGTTGTTTATAAGATAAGAGATTCTCCCTTAACCATTTGATTGTTAAGGTGTATGGAGATATATAACCTTCTTCTTTAGTTTTGACCATGACTTCCAAAGAGAAAACATGAATTTTATATTTACAATATTTACTTTATAAAAAAAACATGAATTTTATATTTATCATATTAATTTATACAAAAATTTAATTTCATGTTGAGTAAAATAAAAGTCTATACACAAATTTAATGTCATGTAGTAAAACAAATTATTAATGTTGGAGAGGTATAACACTCAAACTATTTGGTGAATTCCATTCCAACTATATTGACTTGAAGTAGTAAGATAGTGGTAGAATGATATAAAGAATGAAAAATTGTTAAACACTATTTCCATTGATCGTTACTTTTTTCAATAGTATTTTTTTTTTAATAATATTGCATTAGGTTCAAGGGTATATGAACATTTAGGTGAATATCTCTTATAGATTTAAGAAATTTTTTAATGGCTACATGATAAAATTAAAGAAGATTTGATCATCTCTTCCATTTTAAGGTTTTATTTTATTGTCACATCATTTTGAGCATTTTATTTTATCATTAACTTTGCCACTTTTTGACAATAGAATCATTTTTTGACAGTACATAGTGAACATAAAATAAAACATTTAAATTAATACATAGCATAAGAGTATTTAAAAGTTTGATGCTTAATTTAATACATTGTAAATTTTGCCACTTTTTTTCCATCAATTATGAGAAATCAAATATGAGACAAAAATTGCTATTTAGAATTCCAAAATTATGAAATATATATATTATAATCAAAGTCTAAATAGTAACACTGTAAAATACATAAGTTCCACATCCATTTTAGGATGATAACAAAAACTAAGACATTTAACTCCAAAATTCTGGACTCTAAGCCATCATTTCAAGACACTTCATACCTGCAAGTCAAAAATTCAAAAATTCAAAATTTACAATTCAAACATGCGAAATAATACATAATTCAAAAATTGTAATTAAAACAAAATTGACATACATACCAAAAGAGTTAAGTCTCATCCTCCAGCATACTCTTTCCCACAAAATATATTGTAAACACATTTTCCACCAAATATAATTTAGACATCTATAACAATAAAAAACAATAATAAAAAAACAAATAACACATATTAACATATATATATATTGTACAACTAAATATTAAATAAAACAATAAGAAATAATAACATACCGAACCATCGTTAAACTGATTTAAGATAGAACTACTCTCAAATTAAGAGTACGTGATTTAAACAATCTGTAAATCTTATCTTTAGAAAAAATTAAAGAGAAAAATATGTTCTTGGTAAAAAAAAATGTGAGTTAGAGTTAGATAATAATATAAAAATAAATATAGAACTGTGAATGAAGAAAGTTCACAAATCTCCATATTAAGGTATTATTCCAATGAAATACTTATCTCCTTGTGGATAAAGTCTCAAATCCTTCAGGTGAAATTCTCCTTGTGGATAAGGTCTCAAATCCTTCAGGTGAAATTCTCATCCCAGGTAATGTTATTGTGTTCTTGGTAAAACAAATTGTGAATTAGAGTTAGATAATAATCTAAAAATATATATAGTGTAGGAAGAAAATTCACAAATCTTTATATTAAGTCATTCTTCCAATGAAATACTTATCTCTGTGTGGATAAAGTCCAAAATCCTTCAGGTGAAATTATCCTTATGGTTAAGGTCCCCAATCGTTCAAAAATTCTCATCCCAGGTGATGTTATTTGATCATATTTACAGAGCAATAAAATACTAATCTCCTCGGCAATTAAATACTTGTATCTTCTTCTGCAGTGGTCATATAATCAAATTCTACAATTCCCTTTCAAACTAAAGGACTCATAAATCTCCATATTAAGTCATTCTTCCAAAAAACAACTTTTTATCTAAAAAAGTTCACAAATATCCATTTTAAAAACAATCTTTCGAAAAATACTTATCTCCTCTTTTTGTGGTGAAATAAATGTTCTCATATATTCTTACATGTACAGAGAAAACACAAATATGCACATATATATTAAGTCATTCTTCAAAAACCATTTAAATGGGATGTATTCATATTATTTAATATAATGAAATGTTGTTTGAAATTATGTGTCAGCTAGCTCACACATACAATATGTATGAGCTTATTTGAAAATCTAATTGAATGTTGATTTTTTTTATTAGTAACCAATTTAATTAAGAGTTTGGCAATGACAATACCCTGGCAAGAAGTAATTCACTTCATTGTAGAAAACAAAAATGTCCATACTACGTCATTCTTGGACAAGAAAGCAGGGAATGCAATCAAAGAAAATTTAGAAACTCTCTCTTTTCTGATGTGGGATAGAGTCTATTCTCAAATATTCAAATGTTCAAGTTCAAAATTAGGTCGTCATCATGATCTAACATTAAATAAATTTGAATGTACACCATTTAAGACAACGATAAACTTATCTAGGGGTTCTATATATTTCAAAACAATTGATCAAGGCATTGAATAGGAAAGGCTAAACTAAAAATTTGAGATAACAAAAATTTGATCAAAGTCAAAAACATACATTTATCAATCATCCTGAATGAACATATCCTTCCCAAATTTGGGTTCTTACTCCTCAATCCCATTCTCTCTTCCAAGCATACTCTCAGGTACTCTCTTCTCCACATTAGCCTATATAACACATTTCCAATTTTACAATTTTGAAAAACTAAATTTAAATGATTAGAACATATTAAATTTAAATGATTTTAAGACATTAAATGATACCTGTGAACTCCCACCCTATTCAAACTCTCCCAATGAGAATTGAGAGAATTGAGACAAGCATACCCAAGTAGTAGGAGATGGAATAGGGATCTGTGAACAACACAACTAAGAACTAAATCTAGGATTCAATGTGTTCACAATTATACAAAGTTATAAATTTTGTTGATCTCTTATTCAAAAGAGTGGAAATTGAACAACTATTAGAAAGCACATACCTGATTCAACCCATCCAAATTTAGACCTGTTGAATCAGGTCCTCTACCTATTGGAGATTCATTCAACATATATCCAAACTGTAATTAGAAGTAAACTCGATTATACAATGATATCTAAATCTAGAATTAGAAGTAAACTATCAGAAAATGCGTCAAAGTTTTCGTAACTAGAACACATACCAATCTGCGGTCCAGGTCATCATTCTGAATGACCTTCTTCAAACCATCCCAGAAAAATTTTTCATACTCCAAGACATCTTCTACTGACATTGTAGCTAAATCCTCATTTGTTTTATAAACAAATGTGACCCAGGAACTTGCTTCTGCTCGCCGACGATTCATGCCAACATAAACACCATAAAAAATTGCTTCCAAATTTTCTCTGATTGCACTCCTGGCCTCTTTTCCAACCTCTAATGTAGCATGCAACTCTGAAAGTGATGCAAATGCCCCAGTTGGGTGAGGTAATAAAGGTTGTGGAGGCCTAGGCACTGTCGCATTTCGATATGCCCCTTTGTGATCATATGTACGTCATTTACCAGTTCCATAATATTTGGACGGTAGGCTAGTATAATCAGGGTGCATATGCAAGAAAAACTCTGCAAAAAAATGTCTTGCAAAATAGTGTGGAACTTCATCATTCCACGGTAATTTCCCATATGCCGCCAAAAATCTATTATACAGATTTCCTGCAATGTCAGAGTGTTTAAAATATTGCACCTTCAACATCTTCCGCTTTGGGCCCTCTTTGAAATTGAACATGGAAATGGAATTTTCTTTTATAACTCTATTTTTTACTGTCTCCCATTTATCAGGACCCATCACCTCTGACTTTCGCCACCTCATTAGATCTACAAAACTATCAGTGGTTGGCCCCATCTTCTGATATGCATCCATAAAGTTTTCCAATGAATGAAAAATAATTTACAAACTTTGTTTGCTCTCCTGAGGGAGTTCCAAGACCACTAAATCATTTTCCAACCTTATTTTAACACCTGAGCATCGTTCAAGCATCATTTCTTCAGTATTCCCTTCCCAAGGAAGTTCATCACCAACATCTGAAGGATAGGTGGACGTTGGTGTGTAATATTATGTTTCTTCATAACACGGCCTCCTAAATCTACGTTCACCCTCTACACCAACATTTGAATCTTCGTGACAACCACTCTCATTGTCGGCCCTTTCTCTAAATTGATTACCTACACACACATTTGAAAGTAACTTCAAGATTTAACCTCACATAAATTTAAATACAAAAAAATTCAACAAAAATAAACAAAATTTAAGAAACTTAACAGAAATATTCTCTTGTCCAGAGCTATTTCCTACATTCTCAGGTGTAGGAGTATTGATTCACAACCTATTTAAGAAGGTTGCATTCATAGAACTGTCTTGAGCAGGTTCTATAGTTTATCTATTTACAGATTCATTTGAAAATCTCCTCTGACGAGATTGTTGTTGCTCACTCAGAGTCTCAGTCGAAGAAGGAGTTCTTATTCTTCCTTCTTGAGAATGCCTAGAGAGTTTGCGAGGAATGTTTGGAGAATCTCGTGTCAACATCACTCCTCAATATCTATCCACAAAACAAATTTTATCAATAAAAATCCAGAGATGTACACAAGTTAAAGCAATTAAAAACGCAGAGATAAATCAAATTTTTAAACAATCAAGCCGCAGAGGTACTCGCTCATTAGAAGGCGCAAATACTATACATTTATCCATGAATTAATCAACTCAAAGATAATTATGGGTCCATAGACAGCATGGAAAATTCATATCCTTCACTCATCATCCATGCACAAAAAAGAAGGGCATTTGAATATATAGGTCTTTAAACACCGAAGTGATGATCATCGATTCGACTCCTGGCCAATTGCTCAGGAACGGATTGATGAATAAAGGGATAAGTTACAGAATATAAAACCACAAAATTTTCACAATAATCAATCAAACCCACACATAGAAGTCATTGAAATTAGAAGTTGGGTTCGCCAAGGGACTGTCATTCCACTCAGAGGTTTATCATTCACAATCCACATCAAAGAAGAAGATGCAAAGACTAAACATGCAGCCATGAATCAATCAACTAAAAGATAAGTAAGGGATAGACAGTAGGACAAATTCTTATCCTTCACTCATCATCCATGCACAAAAAAGCAGGGCATTTGAATCTATAGGTCTTTAAACACCGCAGTGACAACTATCGATTCGGCTCCTGGCTGACTGCTCAGGTAAGGACTGATGACTAAAGGAATAAGGAACAGAAGATAAAACGACAATCTTTTCATAATAATCAATAAAACCCACACAAAGAAGTCATTGAAATAAAAAAATTGGGTTCACCAAGGGAAATCAATTCAGAAAAACAACAAGCAAGTGGATTCATTAAAAGTTCCCTATGGTTGAATCCAAGAAAAAAATGCATTAGAACATTTCTTTAAGATTCCTTAAAAGTTCCCTATGGTTGGATCCACAAATACTGCATATAATGTAATGCATTAGAATCCCCAAAACAAAGAGTTCAATCTTCATAACCTCACACACCCATGTTTTAATCACAACGAGGTGAAGGTCTTGCATGAACATGGATTATATGCCATTGCTTTAAACTTCCCATTAGCATTATTTAAATGTCATTGAGTTTTTATACTAATTCCTTTATTGTCATGGTAAATGGGATGGGATTGAGGGTTGTTTGTATTCCTAATATAAATTAAGATAAGGTGGAGCAAATGTAATATAAATGTGATAATGTTATATTATATAATATATGAACTGTGCAAATGCTATATTATATATTTGTATCACTTGAGAGATTTAAGGACAAATGGTTGGACAGTTGTGGATATAGTTGAACTAAATACATAACTATGAAATATTTTATGGTCACCTAAAGTTACATAAGGGGACCTAATTTTACTATAAACTAAGGGATTTCCACTAAGGGATACATAAAGGGACCTAATTTTACTATCAACTAAGGGATTTCCACTAAAAGATTTTCATTAAGGGATTTATATCTAATTGTTACATAAAGGAACCATATTTCCACTAAGGGAAATATGGATTATAAACTCCCAACTCCCTTGTTTGATATAGTTTTGAGTTTATTTGTTGTTGATTATTAAACCTAACATCATATCCCTCCATGTCCAAAACCTATTTTTACCTTGAAAACAATTGTAAATCGTATGAATTTTGGCTAAATCATTTGAGAATGGAGAAGGAGATCACTCTACAAAACATTGATATATCATTAAAAATACTATTAAATCGAAATTCAATGAAATATCAATACTTATGAAGAGTTTTTTTTAACTAGAAGGTAGGGATAAAATGTTATTTCTAACATAAAAATCCCATATGATATGGGTTTTCATTAGAAAATGTTTTTGTACTGTGAGTGGATATACCACTAGTGTTAGGTCACATGGCCCTCATAACAATGCCACAATACCGGTAAATTTCACCAACACACAAAATTTTGTAAATATCAACATCCCTAAAAAAAAAGTAAATATATTTGTATATACTACCAAAGATCTCAAATGATGAATAAATCCAAGGGATATAGGAAAGTGTCATAAGGTATCTACAAAACTAGTAAAAATAGAGATTCAAATGGAACTTTATGCCTTACTAGTCAATGGAATGGATATGTTGTTATGTGTTGAATGGTTAATGTGTCAAAAATATTCAAAATAGATTCTTGAAATTTATATGGAAAGGAAAAACTTATAAACTATATGGATTTTAAACATTAACTAACAAAATAATTACTTCACAATGAAATAAAAATAGTAGAACAATGACCAAACTATCATTGTTTTCCTCTAGAGAGGAAGGGCGGCGAGTGGATGGAGTTGGGGGTATATAGAGAGAGAGAGAAATAGATTCTCTCTTGGTTACCAACAGATTTCCACTAGGTTAACAATTGAGTACGTTTGGTAGGTTACCAACCAAAATTTTGGTTAGAGGTTACACACACAGATATGTGCTAGAATGAGATTGTTGTTACCTTTCCATCCCCAATAAAAAATTAACTCATGAAGAGTCCTAATCAATAGTCTTCTCATGAAAAGAAAAAATGTCAAAAGTGCAGTTTGGTCCTAGGTGGGGTAGATACGAAATTGTACTCTCTAACACTTGAGCTAGACCCAATTAACATATCCAATTAAAATTCAAATCTTATTACTTTACTCACCCTTTGACTTGTATTTTGAGAAGTCATTTATTTTGTAAAACATTTTTCATTATCAATTACTAATCTTTGTTGAAATATATATTTGTAAATTTTGATATACAGGTATATTTTCTCCACAAGTGCATGATGGAAACACAAATATGTGGAGATCAATCATGATATTAAAGGAATTTGAGTAGAAAAATTAAACATTTCCTAGGAATCATAAGGAATTGTGTAAGAAGTCAACTAGTCAATTAGGTCAGAGTGTGACTAAGTACTAAGTTTTGTTGGGAAGTTCCACTAGGAGAGAACCGACCTAATATGGAAGTGATAGATTTACTAAAATATGCATAATTTAGTCAATTAGGTCAGAGTGTGACTAAGTACTAAGTTTTGTTGGGAAGTTCCACTAGGAGAGAACTAGCCTAATATGGAAGTGATAGATTTACTGAACTATGCATAATTGACTTGAAGATCACATTGATGGACAATTAATGGAAATAATGGATGCATGTTTCTAGAACATGTCAACAAAAATCTAAAAGGTTATAAGAATGTTTATTGGTCAATTCTTCATGTAGTATGGTCTATGAGTAGTTTAATGATTGAGGACTAAGTTGATTGGGGTTCTTGGTAGAATAGCACTCAACGTTACCATGGAATAGATCAATCCTAATGGTTTCTTTGAGGGTGCATATATTAACCTCAATGAATTAAAAAAATGTACAAGGGATTACAAGAACAAAAGAAACATGTGTATGGTGCATCAACAATAACTATTGAACCAATTCATTGTCATTAGGAAGTGGGAATCAAATGACATGTAGAATTTGAATTGATTATTCAAGTGGCATGTAAAGAAGAGGAAGAATTGTAACTATCTCTTAGATATGGGCCATAAGAATATGAATTGCTAGAGATTGAGAGAGGGAGGTAGAAGTTTGAAGATTGCAATTGAGAAAGGATGCAATTATAGGTGATTTGAGTGTTGAGATGGTATGTGACATGGGACAATTATAGTCATATAAGGTGGAAATTCATGTTGATTTAGAGTAATCATGACAATAATTTCAAATGTAAGTGCATCATAACCTATTGTAAACATAGTAATGTGAGTTTTAATGGGATATATATTAAAAAGAAGATGATTTTAAGTGATTCTTAATTGTCACAAAATTTATGGTGGTAATGAAGCCTATTTCTACAAATAATAATGTGAGTTTTAATGACATATGTTTCAAAGAAAATGCAATTGAGTGAGTCTTTTAATTGTCACAAAATTAATGGTTATATAAAGGGTAATGTCTATAGATATCCACACTCCCCTTGCGTTGTGGGAGGGTCATGTTATCCACACTCCCTCTATGTGTTATGACTAATACTAGTTGTCTACTAGAGATATTAGGTCGAAAGGTTTGAAGATTTTTCATTTGGATTATCTCTAGAGTTAGTTCAATATTGTCAACATATTTCAACAAAGGAAGGGATAGGAGATGCGAGATGGAATTAAGGGTTTAAAGGGAGCCCGATGATTTACTTTATTTATTTATTTGCATTATTAGTTGTTAACATTTTAAAAATTACATTAGGAACACGGCTTGTTATTATTGTCTACATGTATGAGATATGTGTGTGCTAGCTATGCCTAAATATCCAACACAAATACAATATTACGGTTCAATAAACACATTAGTTACGAATGTCTCTAGGTTATTAATGAATTAATTAATAAGTTGTCAATTTGAAGTTATATTATATGAATATAAATATCATCAATAGGATAATAATTAGTTCACATCTTTAAATATTAAATGAAGTTATAATAATTAGTTCCCATCTAAGACTCTTTTATTTATATATTAGACTTTATTATCCAAAATGAATTATTCGTTATAATTATTCATTTAGTCAAAGGGTCACTACAATTGGAAGGGGAAATAATGGTTGAGATAAGTCTAGACAACATCATTATATAATTAGAATCAAAGAGTTACAAAACCACTAGAGACAAATAATGTGGTTGACCAAGAAACATTGCCATGGTTTAATCCTTGTGGTCTACCACATGACCAATACACTTGTTTAGTTGCCAAAGAGGCTTTCCAACAAGAAAAGTTAAGCTAATATTGATCAACCAAATCTTAGAAGTTGTCCTAAATGCACAAACCCCTAAATGTCCTCACCCACTAACCTTGAGGCATGTTATCCCCGATTTTTAGGGATAACTAGGAGATCATGTCTCGAGGCCCACAGGTCCTAGACATGGAGTACCGAGAGCAGGATTGACCTAAGCATGGCCCTGGAGGGCCCATCCTTTTATTCTTCCATCATCTTTGTCTTGTCAACAACAGCAACATCCATCACCATTGGCTTGGTCTTGTATCAGAAGAGGTTCTTGCTCCATGAGGTAATTGCTCCATGTATCACGGTATGTGTCACTTTTGATCATTGAAACCTTTAAATATATGCATCTGATTCCTTTTATCTCTAGCAACTACTTGGATCTTACATTAGCCTACATGACCATGCTTGGGGAAATTGACTGGGTTCCCTAGCAAGCCTATACCCATAGGTCTTGGTTTTCCACTGGGGGGGTTTCTGAAAAGCCATCGTCCGCTCCATTCATAGCACCATTGTTTCATCCTATCACCCACTCATCTATCCCATTCCCCTTGTACGGGCATTGGGTTGACATGTTTGTAGGATTGCACCTTATCTCGTGGGAAGAAGGGGCTAAAGGCCCAGAAGGTAAAAGTAGCTGGTAAAAGAAAAAATCATAGAAATGAAACCTTGAGATGCTTCGCCCAAGGATCCCCAAGAAGGCAATAAAAGGCCTCTCAGCAAGAAACAAGAGGAACCTAAAATAACAAACAAGACCTAGTTAGAGGATAGGGGGTCTCATCACAAGCCAACCTATTAGGTTCATGGGTACCTAATAGTATGACATTGCTACCATCTGGTTACCATGCCAGGGCAGTAACCTTTGGTTGCATGGCCAAGGGAAAGGGGGTCTCATCACGAGCCAGCCTTCTCATCTCTGTGAAAGTACTTGTGGGTAACACTGTCAACTCTGGTCACCATGCCAAGGTAGTGTCCTTTGGTTATCCCTTGAATAAAAAGAAAAAGAAAATAAAAGAATAAAAGAAAGAAAAAGAATAAAGACAAGAACGGGCTTGGAAAAAAAATGCATCCATGACAGGTATAACTCATCTTCTACAAAGGCACCCATAGATAACATTATGCATCTTTGGCCCTCACTTCACCCACATGTCTGGACATCCCCTAGCCACATCACCTCACTTACATGGCTTCGATGAAATCTTCCTGGAAACTTTCCTTTTCATGTGGACACTAGCCTAATAGGATGTCTTGTCTTTTTCTCCAATCTTGTATTGCAGGTTTTTGTAATGTCTTTGAGCTATTGACTGATGTATTAGGGTTTTTATGCATATGTTTAATAATATTGATGATGAGATGTGATTAACATTGCTATGATCCCGGTGACTGATGAGCCCATGGACGGTGTAGCTTTTGATGTGCAGGACCATGCCCAACAGATAGGTACCATTTGGACCAGTACACATGGAGAGATGACCAGTTCAGACCTCCATGGGGCTGAAGATCCCACCAAATGGATGTTGAGACCCCATCAGGGGGTAGATACATGATGGATATTGATCAGGCATTTTGCACTGGAAAGGAAGAGGACGTTCCATCAGAGGCACTCTGGTAGGACTAGACCTGGGGGGAATGACCCATTTTCAGTGGAACGCCAGCCTTGGAAGGCTTGGGACATCTTCATCTTCACCATGACATCATCCAGCTTCATGGATGCTTTTGGAGGTAGACTAGGCAGCAATGGCACGTGTGGAATGTTGGAGAGGCCCCTAGGGGGCTAACGTTTTGCTCCTTGGTGTCTCATTTTCCCTAGAAAGGGCTAGCACCTCCCTTGAAGGGGATTTTACTCTCATTTTTACTTGATTAGGGATTTTTACTTAGCATTTAATGTAAAAACAATATGATTTTGACATTATGGCCTTGTCGACCTTTTTATGACCTAAAAGGTAAAATTAGGTCATTGATACACTATATATTGAGGGTTTTGACTCTCATTTTGATCATCAATTATCACTCACACATAGTGAGGTCTGATTTTTAGCGCCCTATTGGGGTTTTTTGGCTGAACTAGTGATGCGCACTTATTGAAGGAAGAGATTTTTGGCATTTATGGTGTTTCTCTTGAAGGAAGGTGTTACAACTAGGGTTTGCATGGTTATTTCTTCATGAATTGTAAGTGTTTTTTCTGCAAAACTTCTTATTGAATGGTTGTAGTTTGAATTTCTTTCATATTGCTTATAAATTTGTTGAATCAAAACCCTAGGTGACAAGCACACAAGTAGGTCCTTGTCTCATGTCCC